>JAYMSW010002308.1:0-14151 GCA_036897725.1 Erodium texanum | reverse complement strand
GATTGAACTCATCTGCTCCTTCGTAATCTTCGTCGAGAAGTTGTCGCTTGGAATTCAACATTATTTTGAGAGAGTGAGTAGAAAAATTGATGAAGTGTGTGAAATGGAAGAATTGTTTGATGGGATTTTATAGAAAATCAATTTTTTTCAAGTATTTATGTATTAAAAAAATAAAATAAAAAATCAAGTAGCCGTTCATTTCAAATACATCGACACGCGGCGTATTCTTATTGACCCGGCAAAACGAATTGACCGGCCGGAATCGACGTCACAGTGATGGACTCCGCAAAAGTCAACGCAAGTCGCATGAGAAGCGACCGGCAGAATCCACCACTGTGGATGCTCTTATAGTGTACAACCTACATCATTTTACATTAAAGTCTACACACATAGTATATTGGATTGGAGTTGCACTTGGAACATATAAAAACAACAATGTTCTTTGTAATTGTGTTGCACCAAATTGTTTTTCAAGGAATCATGATAAAACATTTTTGTTTACGTTGAACGACAAAATCGAGCTAAAGCAAGGGAGAGATGCATTTGCCTCCGAACTGCAAGTTCATTCCTCGAACATATTTACAAGAGTGCTCTTGAAGATTCAACTGAGATGGGTAGTGTGTACCCTGAAACTAGTAAGTCTTTAATAGCTTGATCCACTGCATGCAGTATCATTTTCTTGATCTGTTTCACACACAAAACATGCAGATTCAGAAAAAAAAAAAAAAACATAGTGCTTCAGTTCATGCCTCCCATGTCAAAATACAAGATAGGTTATACCTCAAGCTTGTCTTCTCTGGCCCTGTGATTCTTTGGAAGTTGCCGGAATTCTTCGGTTAGTCGAAGGCATTCATTGATGTTTTCCGGTGAAACAAAATCTACAGCAACTTTTGTGCATGACTGAATGTTGAAATAGTGAGTATTGGAAGAAAAAAAATATATGTTGTTAACCAAGTTAAACATTAGGTGAGAACAAGTTCAGAGCTAACCTTGAGATTCCTAACTTGGTGTGGGCAACCTGCAGGAATAAACACAGCCTCTCCTAGTCTTTGCTCAAATGTCCAAGGTTCAACTCCTAAAATGCATCAAACAAACAATCACTCACATACACGGTTCTGAGATTCTAAAAAAGTTGTCAGAAAGTGCAGAGTACAAACCAAATTCCTCCTTCAGTTTCCTTTTGTGCTCTAAAGTTAAATAAAATGATTGGTCGTGAATTGGATGAACAACCTGATCACATGGAACAAATAGACTCTCACGCCATTGTATTCGATCAATATAGCAAAGTAGTAATATATCATCACAAATTTACCTGTTTAACTGGAGAACAGTAGGTGTGGCGAAATTCTTTATGGTGCTTTATAAGGTATGCCTCTAACTTGGGAACATCCTCCCTTCGGAAAATGTCCCATAGGGCACCAGGTGTTTCGAGGCTTGGTGCTGTGGCTATACCAGGAAGTTTAGTTCCTTCTTCATTGTTAGAAAGCTCAGTATGTTCGTCAATGTCAGAAGAGTGCATCTCTAAATTAGTAGGCACATCCTTCAATTCTGCCAATTTGCTGCTAGCTTCACCAAGTTCTTCACTGGAATGATCCTCTACCTTGCTACTGACTTCACTAAGTTCTTTGATGGGATCATTACCTACCTTCTCTCCAGTACCTTCTTTCTCATCTTGTGCTCCGTTGTCTTTGCTCAATCTTTGAACTTCAAACAACTGGTCCTCACTTAACTTCACCTCATCAAAAATCTGATTTCTTTCGTCAACAGCCAGAGGATGCATATCTAAATATGTAATTGGTATATCGTCCGATTCACCAACTTCTTTAATAGGATGATCATCTAACTTCTCTCTAATACCTTCTTTCTCATCCTGTGCCCTGTGAACTTTTTTCAATCTTTCAATTGCAAGGAAATGTTCTTCACTTAACCTTACCTCTGCAGTATGTGTCAAGATATTCACCTACAATTAATTAAGTATGACGTTAATGTCTAGCACATAGTTATTTAAGCACTAGCAATGCCACAATGCAAACCAGATTGTTTTTCCTAAATACACTCTTTTATAATTTTGATTTGTGTACATACCGCATCTGACATATCACAGTGAAGCTTGGTTACTGAATCTCCTCTTCCAAGCTCATCTGTCATACCATAAGCAATATATGTTTTAGGTCCCAGGTCTGGTTTCAAGACATAATCAGGCAACTTCACAGCAAGGTTAAGGAAACCAGCTCTAGGATCTGAGTATTCTTGAAATGGTAATGCCCTAACAAACTCATCGCAGTGGCGCGGCAAAAGATCTTCAAACTTATCAGATGGAGGCCAGTCCTTCAGTTTAAGCATCTCGGGCCAGAAGTTATAGTATTGTCTCCCTTCTGTATAGCCTTTGAAAAATAGGCGAGTATTGATCCCCACCTACATATTAAACAAATTCAGTAATGAAATAATGCGTTTATGAGGTGAAATCAACTGTTAGGAACTGCACTAAAAAGAATATGAAAGAGAACCCAGTTTATGAGGTGAAATCAATTATTAGAAACACCTCAATACTGCATGCATCATCAAAGAATAAAACATTGAATACCACATTGGTATTATAATTGTTAGAGTTAGTTTATTTTCAGTTTAAGCATCTTGGGCAGTGCCTGCTCATCTTTTTTTTTTTAGGGTTTTGGTGATTTTCCTAAAAATCACAAATTCTTAGGCGTCCGTAAGATCAGCATAGTTGGCACCATCGTTGTACTTTCTCGAAGATGTTTTGCACCGTCGCTATGTGACGTAGTTGCCGCATCATTGTTATACGATGTAATTGCTTGAAGAAGTTTTGCTCCGTCGTTATACGACGTAGTTGCTTGAAAAAGTTTTGCATTGTCGCTATGCTGCTTGCGTGAAGATATTTTGCGCCCACGTGATGTAATTGCTCGAAGCTAAATTGTGCGTCTGTAAACTCAGGGTATTAGCCAATGGCTCCAGGTCGTCTTAGGCTTTTGAAAGCCATTATTGGGTACTGTCCCATTTGTCACCTCCACCATATATTTATTTTTAAGCCCATAAGCAGATATTCACTCCTGCTATGGCTCATATGCAGATGTCCAGTCTTGCTATGGTACACGTGTAGATGTCCAGTCCTACACATGAAGGGGAGTATTGAATTATTAAAAAAAAAGTTCTTCGACAACTACAACACAATGGTGACGCTACAACATGGAGTTGTAATTTATTTTCAGCCTACTTTCAAGACTCGTTATCCGGCTTGTAAGTGAGGGTGAGTGTTAGAGTTTGTTTATTTTCTGGTACAAGTATTTCATATTCCTAGTTTCCTATTAGCTTTTCCTATTTCTATGTTGCTTAGTACTATTATATTTCCTATTTAGTATAGAGTTAATCCCTATATAGAAGGTTGTTCTCATTGTATTGAAGAAGAATCAATCAAATTATCAAATCAATAATACGTTATATTTTTAGAATTCAACAATAATCTTGACCACAAGTTATTACCTCACAACCAGAGAGAGAATCAATAGCCTTGACTTCTGACATCTTTGAACTATAACCCGAATCTCCATTCTCACACAATGCACGCCACATGACCATGGGTTCCCAACTCAAACCAGTACCTTGTTCAAGAACATTTTGTACTATGACTGGTTCACCATTAATCCAATGCTTTTGAAACTGGGACAAATCACTTTTATTGACAAGGTACTCTGAAGTTGGACAAAACAAATAGTTATCATCTGAACCCTCTCTAGATGCTGTTCTACGTTGCATCTCAGTGCCTTCCTCAAAGCATTTGCTCCTTAAAACTGTATGTTGGCTGCTACAACTTCTCAAAAGTCCTTCTGCTTGCACTTTTAAACTTGAAATCCCCCATTTGGGTTAAAACCCCTAACGCTCAAAAAAAAAAAACCTGCCACAGCCTCCATATTTGATTGGAGCGCAGGGGATGTTCCCATCTACATAAGCATGCCAGTCACTCAACGGCTTTCTATAGTCTTCTGTGTTTTCCAATAAACAATCTATAGGCTCTCCACCATGCATGTATTCATAGCCTCTATTCATATATTGAAGTGCCACCTGATCACGACTAAAAATCTTTCCATCACGAATTTCTTGGCAGCATTTTAAACAGAGTTCATAGGAGCAATTTAGGCAGCTACGATGAAGATCAACAATAGAAGTTGCACAGTGGTCACTGTACAGGCAAACACAAAACACAAGCAAATAAATATGTTACAGAATAAAATTTGACTATGTACTTACTAAACAATAATTAGATATATATATATATATACCAATACACACGCTCATCATTGCCACAAAGGGTCTGCAATATTTCTACTTCAGATGATGCTATCCCTATACATACACATACCGGAATTTGTTAGCTACAATATATATCGAACTGATATGGAGCATAAAAATATATACCTTGAATATTAGCCTCGGTTTCTATTTCTTGACTTTGTTCTTCAAAAATTTGATCAACATATGGAAGTAGACACTTGATCATATAGCACAAATAAACAACCTTTTCATCATCATTGATGTCCTTTGACGCCTGAAGGTCAGAAAAATCATGCGCTTTTTTTAGATGATGAACTCTGTAGCAAAACAGTGGAATAATTGGAGAAAGCAAACCTTAATGCTCCCACTTTTGTGCAAACAAATATTGCAGTTACAATTTCCCCGGCAAACTGGGCATAGTTCTGCAATATCTTCTTCTGGTATATGGGGGTACCTATATACAGACCTTGTCAAGTCTGTCAAATGATATATGCTGCAAGGAAGATCTGAACAAATCTAGGGGGAAAAGTTACCACTGCTTAATACAATGGATACAATAAACTGTCTGTCCACAACTGGTGCAAGGAACAACGATTCTTCTTTCCGCTTTCATACACTGATGGCACCTTAAAGGTTTCTTCCCTTTAACCTGAAATGTGTGTAACAAAGCAATGCTAGCAAAAGAAAAGAGGAAAATTGAAGAACACATAAAGTAAAAAAGAAGTACCTTCAGGTTTCCACTTTTGCTTATCTCGTTGCTATTTCCATCACTTAGAAAAACTGAGCTTGGTGAGAAAGTTGACAACGATGATGATGAAGAAGAAGAAAATGAAGTGTGTAAGGAAGTAGTGCAAGAAACAGAATTTCTATCACTTCTTGGATTTCGAGTTCTTGTCCGTGTTTTGATGTTGACTATAGCAATTGCCTCATCTTCATCTGACTCTTCATCCACCACCATATACTCATCATCTTCAGGACTTCTGTTTTGTCTTGCAGTGGTTTTAAGCTTCTTTGGAATATTGGCAAAATCAATTTCTTGGGTCATACGTCTTTTAATAGAAGATTTAGTTCTTCTTGGCGATGCAACTTGTAACATTTCAGTTTCATGTTGCGAGATATGTTTGACTCTTCTCTTTACTCTTTGCATTTCATCACCACTATAATGGTTTGCCTGCTCTTGCTTTGCAATCAAAATGTCCATCTTCACTGCAAAGAAATAGCTGAAAATGTCATGCAAGTCCACTGTATTCAGGTTCCAGGCAAATTGAGAGACAAACAAGACACGTTGTATCCTTAGATGATTTTGCATGTGGTGTGAATGAAATTCAACTCCAAGAAATTAAATTACATTAAGTTATGCAGAGAAAAGTAGAACTGCAGACTGAGTACACAGTTCCAAAAAAAAGGATGAGAGTACGAAGATCTCAGGACTTCACTGTTTGGAGCATTGCATTGTTTCCTCTAATGGCAAATGGGTTTTTAAAGGGTTCCATCATTTTTCTAGTTTACATGATAATCAGATCCCTAGTCCACAAATATATAGATTCTCTAGTCTATTAACTTAAACGTGATTATTTCTGGTAAAAACCTCCTGAAAACAATCAGAAATCATACCTCTAACATGTTACCCTCACTTGTTCACATTGAAAAATTGATATAAGATCTACAAAAGGAATGCACCTAATTTTCATGGTGAAGACCAGATCAATTCATGCTTCCCAAACTGAATATTCTACCATACACTCTCTTACTGAAGGTGGAAAATCCAAACACAAAACAAAACAAAGAAAAGAAAAGTGGAAATTTAATACAAGAATTATAAAAGGAATGCACCTTATGCATCATATATGTGCAATAAATAAATGCTCAACCGAAAGAAGACCAAGACAACTTTGAGAGTTGACCCGGGTTAACTCCAGCTGATCACCAAATTGGGAACGGTTAAAACCCAATACCACAAAACGAGGAAGCTAATTCAGACCCAGAAATACAAAACAGTCACGATTCCGTTCCCAGAAAGGCTCGAAATAAGGAAATTCAGGTTCAATAGAGGAAAGGGAAAAGAGCAGACCTGGTCGTAGAGAAAAGAATCGCACCCTTAATCGGAAATGAGATTGTGATGCAAACAAGGAATCGATTCGTTTAAGATTATGATTGGGATTGGGATTGGGATTGGGATTGGGATTTTTGGAGGTGGATCTGTTCTGGAAGAGCGAAACGAAATGTGGGTTAATCGGTACACCAAACGATCAAAGCCGAAACGGCCATAGGCGAAGACAAGAGTGATGCGGAACGTCAACAAGAGACAAGAATCCTCCTATAAATAAGGATGAAGCCGAGGCTCGGAAACCTTGTTGGGCTTTTGAGCCCATCAACTATTTCTGTATGTATGAGATGTTATGACTGCAACAAGTTAATAAAATATTATGTGTATACTACTTGACTTCCAGTGTATTGTGTTGGAACAATGGAACACTATTTTGACTTGGATATCACCACTCCAACTTCCAACACCGTTATGGTAGACGTGATTAAATGTTATAAAACCATGTTCCCAACAGCTTCCTTTGTTTCTGCAACTTTCTTTTTCTTGTCAGGCCAAAAACTTACAACTTTCAACCTTTAAAGCATTCTGTTATTCAATGAAATGTTAAGAAGAATAAAGAAAACCATAGTCGAGCAAAAAAAAAACACGCAGACATATAGAGTGACGATCAAGCAGCAGGTGTAGCTGTGCAGAAAATAAAAACCAACACTCAGTTTTGGCATGTTTCTTCCTAGGCCTCAACTTCATCACATGACACCTCTCAATCTCATTTGGCAGCCACAGTTCAGAGCCCGCTTTCATCAAGATCACAGGCAGTGCAGTGCAGTGCAGTGCAGTGCAGCTACTACACAACCCATATACAACAAACTTGATCACATAATTTACAAATGCTAATCTCCATCTGGTACGCCATTGAGAAAAGGATTGAACGTACAGTGACACGTGAGCTTTGTGCATAACATTCAAGGCACTCCATGTTCTTTAACCTCAGGTAGAGATGCCGGCGAGGATAAGCCACTAGCTCTGCTGGGCAAGGGCGTGTTTCTTCGAGACTGGCGCTTTGTTGGAACAAGCACACTCTCACTCTCCCACTTGTCGTTCATTACCTCTTCCTCTTCATCTTCATCAGCACTCTTGAAAACTGGATGGACATATGCACTTTGAAGATAAGCTTTCAGGTTCAGGTTTGGTTCTCTTGCACGTTCCAATGTATCTTTCATCATCACTTCCTGAAACCACAACCCACATTAAAAACCCCATGTACGTTGAGCTAGTTTATGCATTCAGAGTAACTAAGAGAACATTAACTTCTAATTGTGCATACCTGCAGTGGGTATTTAACAAAAGCAGATTCATAACGACCTTTACAGAACCTATGGAACCAAAAGGTGAGTACAGGGAGTGCAATGAGAAAAGGTGCAGCCAGAGCAGCTTTCTTTGTAGTCAACAAACCCATCAGAAGAAACTGTGAGATAACCAGCGCAGTTATAATTCGTCCATGGACATCGGGCCAGAATGCTGCAGCACTCTCATACTCTTGGTTGTAAACACTAATGATCTGATTCATTACAATAACAAAACAAACAAACACGTTAATGATTTGTATATGATACCTGCAATTTCCCTAAAATTCAAGTTGAGAGATAAGACTCTTTACCTGATGACGAAACACGACATATGCGAAGGCGAAGAAAACTATTATGAAGGGAAGTAGAATAGGTGTCTCTGTAGCATAAACGAGGCCTAGTAAAAAATAGAGTTGAATCCGAGGTTCGCCGGTATTGAAACCAAGACTTCCAGGATCCATTGCCTCATCTCTGTCCTTTTCAGTCTTCACCAACAATAAATTCTTGATATGAAACATTACAAGGGGTTTCACCATCAAAATCTCTGCAGCAATCCCAGCCCATCCATCAACCATTATATATGTTATGAAGAAAGTTGCTTTAAGAGGAATTGCCACTCCAATTGTTTCCGGAATCCTATAAAATAAAGTCACATTCCATGAATAACAATCCTGGTATAAGATTTAACAAGTTCTTAGTGAGAGCATACTACAGTGCAAGGGGTTTGTGCAGCAAGAAAGGCACGAATATACATAAAAAATGAAAAGCTTCATGATTGAGAATAACATACTGGCTTGGTGACTGTTTGATGAAGGAATCAAGTTGTTCAAATGCTGTTCCAGTGAGGATGCTGCCGAGGAATACATTCACCAAAAGGAAAATATAATATCTGGAAGCCGATCTCCTCTCTAGAGATGATAGAGATGTAAACCCTTCAAATTTCGACATGATCATCAATATTGTAGGCAGAAAGATGAGGAAGAGCTTCAAAGCTATCCCAGGCAAAAAACCTTGTACCACTGACTTGATGAATTTACTGCACGAGGGATCAGGTTAATGTTAATGAAGTTATAGTAACAAAGACGACCAAGCAACTCAAAGTTTGTTAACATAGGCAAATGATGTAAGCTTAATGTTACCTCCCCAAGAGGTAAAGCGAGATAGAAACTCACATTTCAATAAGGGGCTGCAGAAAAGGTGCTCGTTTCTCAATTCCCTGAATGCTAGCAATTGATTGAACAATTGCAATGGGGATCATGAAGAAGAAGGTAAGAAAAAAGAATGCAACTGCTATAATCAGCCTCTTAACAGTGAGTTTAACATAAGGAACAGCCAGGTTATTCCAGTATACATCACGTGGCTCCGGAGCCCACTCTGTTAGCCATAATGTCGGGTTCTTCGATTGTTGAGTTTGTGCACAGACTGCAGCACCCCATCGAGTTTTAAAGGAAACAAATGCTGCAGGCATTATAGCCTTTGGATCATTTTCAACTCTTTTTCTTTCTTCAGCTATCTGCACACAAGTTGAAGGAAAGAAGAGTGAGCATTGAATATCATTGAAAAGACCAGTTCTCCATTTTGGTAAATTCAGGGAGATAATTCTAATAATCATGACATAAACACTGTTATGAAACAATGGAACAAGTTTTTTTGCTGACCTCTTTTGACAGTTTATCAATTTCAGATTTGTGGCTATCAATTGCATCCACCTTCTTTCCCCAGAGCCCAAGACAACCAGTCTGAAAGCAGAGAGAAGCACTCAAATACTCAGGTTCCAAAGAGGAAAGATGCATTTGAAGGAGACATATATAAAGTATAATACCTTCATCGTGGGCCTTTGGGATTGATCTCTAGCAAATTTAAGTTGGTAGTAATCTAGCCAGTTTTGCTTACTTTTCTTCTTCTGGACTAATTTGTGAAGTGTGTTTGCATTATATACAACCTGTACAGAATATTATAAATAAGGTATGTAAACCAGAAATAGATAATATTGACGAGATGTGTGAACCTTGATAGTAAAATCTAATGGAACTATTTTTACGTCAACAGTAATAATGTTCTGGTAGGAAGAACCAACCTGATGAGTGAGATAGTGATCCGGATGATTGACAAGGAAAAAATGCTCCACAAGCTCACTAACAGATTCATCTGGATCTGGTGGAACATTTCTAACAAGGACCTGGTAGCAATTAAAATCCATGATAAGTTATATAGGAGGAGCATGGCATCGAAAAATTTCAAACTATAGCATTTTAAGTCATCAAATAACTATTTAGAACAGCTCCCCCTCAAAAAATAATTGTAGCTTTCCCAAATCCAACATATTGAATCATCCCAAGTAAACATTGCCATTACAGACAAAATCAAGAAGATATACGTTAAAGTGGTCTAGGACTAATTTGAGATAGATTCTATCTTACTGTAAATTGATCTGGACGACGTCCTTCTGATGCAAGAAATTGCAAACGCATCAAGTTGACTGCCTCATACTCCTTCATCAAGATAAAACATGTCCAGAAGGTGAAGGCATAAGCCACCACTATATGAGCCCATAACCTGCAATCAAGGACAAACAATGGTTATTGCACTGAAGTATTAACCATAAATTATCTGGACCACACACCAACAATGAACAGAATGGTCTGAGTAATCACTAATCAGATGATGCAATACTGCAACAAGTCAGAAGTATTAATTTATCAGGATTCACAAAAAGACTGTAATGAGAATCAATAAACATTGCAAGGTAACACCTTAAAGTCTATCCTTATCTGTCTTTTACACTAAGGAAGGATATCATCCTGTAATTCCATACAAGACTAATTTGACATATGAGAGGATTCATAAATTGGCTGCAATACATATTGATAGTCTACACCCAAGCCAAAATAGTAAATGCCTGTGTTTTACGTACACGCATAATAACTGAATAAATTTGAATATCCCAGACAACATCAATACCTATATACAACATCAAAGGTATGATAAAAATAAAAACAAGGGACAGTTTCTAACCTTTGTGATCTTTCTTCAATATTTGAGATAGAGAGCAAATCAATGTCACTGAAAGTTGCATTCGAAGCTTTTGATAAATAGTTATTTGTCCAATTAACAGGTACCAGGACAGCCCAAGCAAGGAATGCTATAGGAATAAAGATCTTAAGTCTGCATAAAGAATGATAAACAGTTGAAATTTAGAAGATATTAGCTAGGGATGATGAATAACAATCAAGAAAATATAGAATGCAACCAAAACAGAAACTGAGATCAACATTCTTTGTTTTAATTCATCTGAAAAAAGTCACTCAGCAAATCATGCAGTTTAACAGAAGAAAGCGAGATAAAGTGGAGTTACTCTACAAGAAAACTGCAACCTAGTTCATCATTAACTCAGACCATGTGTAGTTAAGAGCCAAACCAGTGCAAAATGGAAAAGAGAGATGAAGATAAGTTGCTTGGAGCATACCCTATCAAGTAAATCCTCAGGTAAACAGCAGAATCCAATCCTGCATGCTCGATAAGCTCAGGTTCTGGCATTTTGAGTGCATCAGGGATCCAACTAAGAAACCTTAAATATGACCTGAAGTCCAAATTGACAAACTTGCTCACAAATGCTCCCGAATGTGTAGGGCTGCTTCTTAAACCCTTGAGGTACCATTTCGAGAAGTACACCCTATCATTAAATGGTTGGAGCCTTAAAAATGCAAATGCCAAAAGGAAAATAAAGGCACTGAGTAAATTCAGAGCAGCTGAAACCCCTATATCTCCAAGTGTAGCCATCTATATCCCCGCCAAAAATTGCTTAATTTCCTGCAAAAGATAAATCAATGTACAATTAATACAGTATCCACATACATACAACAAAATCTTAAGAATCAATAAAAATGTATAACATCAACAAAGGAAAAGAAAAAGAAAGGAAGAAAAATCAAGTTAAATGTACATGAACAAAGTGAAACTATTACACATCAGTTTTCCATAAATCACCTCCACAAATTCATATTATTCCACAAAATCGTTGAATTCCCAAACAGTATGAATCACAAAATATATACACAATAAAGTTCTTTACGATCTTAAGTTAGCTATTGCAATATACAAATACATATGCATTAACTGATCAGAAACTAATATTACACTTAATGCAATACATTTACATACAAAAACACAGCTAGATTACTCAAAACTGAAAATGAACCGCAAACCAAAAGAAAAATCGTTTGATCCAACTACTGAACACACTCAACTTCGCATAATAAATAAACAAATACACCAAAATCAAAAGCAGGAGCTAAAATAAGTGAATAAATAAAATTAGATAATATACAGTACCTTTTCCAGACTGCTTCTCTGACAGAAGAGCTCGACGACAAATTAAAATCCAGCTAAGAAGCAGAGGCGGAGCTGTTGGTGCAGATCTGAGGAGGACGAGATGAGGAGTGTTTGGATAGCTTTCCGTTGCAACGAAAGCAAGGACAATCTAGATTCTTCCGCTCCTTTCTCAGGAAAAGTAGGAATCAAGTAGCTGTTTCGCCTTCTTGTAAGGAATCGAAACAGGTGAGAGCAAGCGAACAACCCCAAAGCACACAGTCCAGAAACTCGAATCCTCCGCTACCAAATCAAACCAGGGATTTGATTTCCCTGAAGAAAGAAGAAAAAGGAAAAGCAAATCCTACCAACGCAGAGATATCTTTTCCTTTTTCCTTTCTATACTCTGTCTCGTTTGGTTTGATCGCTGGGTTGGCTCGACGTTACGTTTTATTCGAGTGATGATGGTTTTGATTAAGTCCTTATTACTAATATTAATTAAGCGACGCCATGTTTTGTCGTCGAATTATAGTCGGCAAGGTGCCAGGTGGGTACTTCAAACGGCTACTTTTCGTGTGTCCGAGAATTTGCACGTTTCGTGATGAGATTCCTCAACCGCGGGAGGAGCGCGTGGGCAAAAAGTGTTGGTATGTAAGTGGTAACAGTAACCTGGGTTTGGTGGGACGTCGTGGAGGCGGGAAGCGCGTCCAGAAAGTGTTGGATGCGTGGGAATGGCTACCAGATTCAGTTACAGTTGGGAAGAAGAGGCCGCGAGTATTACTTTTCTACTTTCTAGGAATTTTTAATTGTTAACATCGAGAAAAATTACGGAAGGGAAGCGTAAGGTTTGAAGCTTGGTCAACTCTATTTTACACATAAATAAATGAGATAATTACACAGACTTGGTTACTTTAAATTTTACTACTTTTATATATAACCGATTTCCAATATAAAAGAGGAAACTTAAAGTAAAAGGAATAGGCGTCGGTTCTTTTGTTATTTGTGTCGACTCCTCGTGTCAAGGTTATGGTGTGGCACGCAAAGTAGTTGCCAGGAGCCGACTGAATGGCGCGTATCAGTGAAGGGTCGACATGTACCTCCATAAAAGAGTTGTTATAACGATTCTTTGTAACAATCGGCTTTTAAATTTTTTGTAATTAGATACTTTTTTCAACTTTTATAAATACAACCCACCATTCTAAAAACTTTCACTATTATCCCCAACTTTTTCTTCTTTCATTCTACCAATTTATCCTTATTTCCCTACTATACTCATTCTTATACCATGAATCCCAACAATACACCCGCATCCAATTTTTCCTTCAATCCTAACCACATGAACATGTCTTTCCAAAATATATGCAACAATATGGGGACCCCGATTTCATTAGTATGCAAATGTCAAACCGTCCCCAAATGTCCATGAACCCAACCGTGCAAGACATGTGGTCCATGTGAGGCTCGACCTGTTAACATCGACCCCATCAAATAGGATTCGATTTGTGGGAACTACTAGGCTCTATGTGAACGATGTCAATGCCCCGGTGGAGGACCAACTGCAACCCATCCAAAGAATCGGCAGAAACATCTGGATGTCGTGGAATGTTGAGACCGAGAAGGTGTTGGTTGACGCCTGGATTCACAACTCCATGAATGCAATTCAAGGCAGCTAAAAGAAGGGAGACAAGTATTGGGGACAAGTTGCGGCCAAGTACAATCAATGTCAGAGAAGTGGCCCAACGTTGGAGTCCAAGCAATGCAAATATCATTGACAAATTAATGTTAAAGATCAATGAGTTCAACGACATGTACCATAAAAAATGGATGCAACATGAGTAGTATGTCGGACGACAAAATTATGGAAAAGGATGAGGTAGAGTACACCCAAAAATATGGCCCAGCCTTCCAGTACACGCATTGGTGGGTTAAGATTCGGAACCTAACAAAATGGTCAGACAAGATTTGTCTTCATTCTCGAGCAAGAGAATGAAGACTGCCAAGGACAGATCCTACACCTCCTCACAAAGTATTAATTGCAACAACCCCATCAATACCGACGAAGAAATGTCACCACATCCCCGAGGCCAAAAGGCGACAAAGAGAGACAATGGGAAGGGGAAGATTGTGGATGCCAGCCAGGTATCGACGCTGAAAGAGAAGCTC
>JAYMSW010002307.1:0-14157 GCA_036897725.1 Erodium texanum | reverse complement strand
TCGCGCGAAGCCAGGTGCAAGACTGGTAGGCTGGCCCCGCACGGAGCACCCTGTTAGCCTTGCCCTTAGTCATCATTTTTTAGGTTAATTAAGTTTGATTATTTCTAATTTAAGGTCATTTTCATTTAATTACTTTACCTTTGAATTTACTTTATCGATTAACAAAAATTTATTTTTACATAACTATTTTAAGTTTGAATTTATTTTGATGCCCTTCAATTTTCATTTTTTTTTACTATTGTAAAATCTGTTAGAAAATTAATTAGTTTTCTATTTATTTTATGAAATAACGAAATTATCCTCATAATTGAACCATAAACTTGAAACCTTGTAACCCTAGACCCTAAACTAGAAATCATATATACCCTCCAAATCCTTAAATTGGAAACCATAAACCCAACTCTGACAATTCGTAAATTTAAAATGTCAGATATACCCTTAATAAATTGAAAAGACCAAATTGTCCCTTTGTCTCTTTGTAATTTTCAGGCCAATACCGTTGGTCTTTCTTTTCAGAAGTTGTCCTTTGCGGGATAACAATTGGGAGAGAGAGGTTGTTTTGTTGAGGGGGTGGAGAAGATGGGGATGGAGGCATTGCAGTTTGTGTGTAGGCTCGTTGTTTCGCTCTAGCGTCGCTACGGATGGAGCCAACAATCCCAATGAGGTTGACGCTTTTTCTGGCAAGCCCTCAGCAATCTTTCTCGGCCAAACCCGAGCTTTTTTGTCTTCTCTTATCAACACCAAACTTCCCTGTGCAAATCAATGAGCCCTCAGTGATTTTGACAGAACCTTCGAAGCATGAGGTAGAATATGAACTTACGGATCTAGTCCCGAAAAAGCTCTCATGGCTTGGCCGTCGTGGAATGAACACGAAGCATAATAGTAAAAGATGCATATCCATGAAGTCGTCATGACCTTGGTCTCATGACTTTGACCTTAGCCTCGATCATGGGCTTCGACAGTTGAATCAACGTCATGGACTTCTCGGATCTGTCACCGAAGTCGCCGGAGGCCACGAGGAAGATAAAATCTCTTTTTGATTTTCTGTCTAAATTTTGTACGTTTAATAAATATGTTAGAAATAAAAATTCATATAGTAAAAGTATGAGGGTTATTAGGGTCTTGAATTCAGATTTAGCATTAAGTGTTTGAGGGTTGGGTCAAGAAGTAGGGTTTGAATGGTGAGTTTAGGGTTCGAGGGTTTTAAGACAATAAACTATCTGTTTTTTCAAACAAATTTTGTAGCGGTGAAATTTAAAAATTTGAGAGTCACCAAAATAAATTCAACCTTGGTGGTAGTTAAGTGAGAATGACCCTTAATTGAGAGGGTCGCTCAAATAAAAATTCAAATTTTAGTATAGTTATGTGAAAATAACCCTTAACTGAGCATAATTAAACATCTATTTTCCAAACTACAAATTCCCCCAGTTTAATTTGAATTTCTCTTGTATCTAAAATGTAAATTATACATTAATAAAATAAATTGTTTATCCAACTAATTAAGTTTGAATGTAATCTGATTACCAATCTCTTGTGTTTATAAGAAAGAAAAAAATGTTTCTAGGTTTATATGTAATCTGATTACCAATCTCTTGTGTTACACGGGTCAGATATGTCAAAAAATATAAATTCATTCTAGTTATAGTCAGGTGATGAACTTGAAGATATGAATCCTAAGTGGTTAAGTGTATGTTTCAAGTCAACCAGACAATATTTACCCTTTAAAAAAAAGTAATATACACCAGATTCCATACAACATCACAACTCGGAACCAAATCAAAGACTACCAAAAACCCTAAAACAAACTACATTTGGATTGGGACTAACCAAATCCTTATACTTGAGTTTAAACAAGAGAGTGCAAGATCTTTCCTAGAAAGCACAAATCGCAAATATGAAACCAAAAAAGCAATCTCAGTTGCATCAGAAACAAAAGAAAAGAAGCAAACCAAGAGACAGATAATCAACAAAACAGAAAGATCTTCAGACACATTCATTTCAAACATTCCAGGAGTCTACTAAGATCAGACAATTAATATCATAATCATCAACACATGTCAATATTTACACATAGCCCATTGGTCTCTCTAATCCCACGAAGAAAAATTGGAGCTTTACTGATAAATCTCAATCACAAACGACAAAACTGCAATGAGCCAATCTCTCGAGGAATAAAACCTACTTGGTCACTAGGAATGCGCGTGAACACACGCGCGTCTCCTTGTAAATAAATACATAAATAGGACAGATGAATAAAAAATATCAAACCCAAATGGATTGCTAACAACTTCCGATTGAGTTAGTAGAGATCCTCATCGCCGATTTGGTCGGCGAAGTATTCAGGATCGTAACCGTCTTCGTACCCAATTTGAATTTGGTCGGCGTCGTAGTAGAGATCGAAGCCGTCTTCGTATCCGCATTGGTATTCGATTGGGTCGGCGGCAATGTTGAGATCGAGACCTTCTGCGTATAAGTTTGGGTCGAGGTTGCGAATTAGGCGATGACCTTCAATTGGGTCGGCGACGTGATCGTCACCTTCTCCTTCGCTGTCGAGAACCCATTCCTCCTCGATTTCGAGATCAACTGGGTCCATGGAGAGAGAACCGAACTTTCTCTGGTTTCTTCGATTAGGGCGTGAAATGAGTGATGATCCTTGAATATCACATAGCAGTGTTATATATGTGTCAAACTAACGAATTAGGCGGGGGATGATTTATTTTTGCGTCGTGTTAGTCGGCAACGGTTGGGCTTACAAATTAGGACTTTGGATCTTAAGTAAAGCCCATTATATTTGTGTGTTTGTCTTGTCCAGCCCAGTATTCCTTCATTCTCCGGATTAAGCCCATTCGACTTTTCTTACTGCCTATCTTTTTAATGATCTGTCATTAGTGTAAATAAAAATGGGGGAGCTTTTTATGTGAAAAACACTATAAATCAATTTTAGGCTGTTAGATCGAAATATCTCGTGAACCAGGATACATGAGAGTGAGTTTGATTATAAAATAAAATATAAAGTTCTCTATGTATTTATAAATTATGTTACTGATAAATATGTTTTAAATCTGGACTATTGGATCATACTGATTCAATAACTCAGATTGGTTCTTAGTTTTCACCGTAAGTAGTGGTTTCCACATGAAATTTAATTTAAAAAAAATGTTATCAATTGTTCTTAGTATTCGCAACCCAATCGATTAAGGTTCGCTAATTGGCTCAAAATTCAAAAAATGCTGAGCTAATAGCCCAGCTATTGGCATACAATAATTCGCCCAAGTGGTTAGCTAAATGTCTGAGCAAAGGTGATCCAACAACTAGTTTGATCCACCAATAGGACATTACCGTGTCTTTCGAAATTTTCAAATAATAAAATAAAACCCCTACCAGTCCAACCTACGTTATTCCTACCATTTGACAATTTATATTAACCCAAATTTTATACTCTCTTGTGAAATATTTTTTGACCCACGAATAGCTCAGATTGAATTGTTTGCATTTTTATTGTAAATAATATATATGAACCCCACCCATAAAACAAGGTGCATGTTTTCAGTAAAGGCTTAGTGTCTTTTTGCTCTCTCTCTCCCTTATTTTTCATATATGGTTGTAAATCTTCTTATACGGATCGATTTGAAAGCTTTTATTATTGCAATGTAGAATTTTTTACATCATGTTACGTGATGAGAAAAATAATTCAATATTTTATAACACTTATTTTATTTCTCAGTTGATTAATATCTCTATGAAATAATAAAATATTACAATCCCACCGCAGCTTTCCGTCGTCATCCCCGAATCGAAGGAACTTGTATACCCAATCATAAAAGTTAATCATACTTTTACAAAGTAGATTGCCTATCCAGGTCAGCTCCTATCCCTCTTCAACAGAAAGTCAACAAGATTTTTTTTTTGAAAGTAGTCAACAACAAGATTTGCTTGAACAGGCATTTTTTTTTATATTGGTTGAACAGGCATATTGAAGATTAAACAACAATCGGAAAAAGTGGATAACTTGGCTCAGTTTCTTGTCAAATTTGTAAGTATTGTTTATATACAAGGCTCTGCAAGCTTATAGCAACATTTTGCTACATGATTGCAAGACAAAGCAACATCCTGCATCAGGAGCTCCCAATTGTACTGATTATATCTTCTTTTTCCCTATTATTTTACAGCTCCTCAAGGAGGTATGGAAACAAATACTGACGTACCATAAATCAGTTAAATACAGCGAAAATAATAAAAGAATTGCACCTGCCATCACACAGGATACGAAACAGGCTAATAACAACATCTCCCTGCAAATAAGAAAAAGATTATCGCCACAGATTAAAACATGCTTGACATGAGACCCTAGGCAGTTTTAGCACTCAATAATGGTGAAAGTGTTTGTGAATAATCATTAGATCAATGTGATGATGGTAACTTCGAACTTTAAATCCATTAGAGAAGTCAAAGACGGGGATTTCCTTTATGTCATAATCACATATTAGGTATGTGTATTTCTTTCTTTTTTCTGACTAGATACAGGGCAAGTAAAGGCTTAGGACCTACTAGTTTAAATGTGATACGAATATGAATTGAACAAATATAAATGGGAATGTTATGATAACCTTCATTCTGAGGGTGTCAAGGAGTAAATGCAAAAACCCTATCTGCAATCTTCGTGCGACAAATTGGACATTCAGAACAAGCCAGCGAACAAGATTTACACACTGCAAAAAGCATGATCCCCATTACTGTTCAAAAACATATCAAAATAGAATCCCTATCCACACAAGGAATGTGAAGATGACTCACAACAAAAATGTCGACATGGGAGAAGGATTGCTGCTGTCAGTGATTCAAAACATACTTTGCACACATGGGAATTTACATCTCCATTTTCCTGGTACTTGAGCTCCTTTTCTTTCATCTCTTGCATTCTTGCCTGCAAACAATGACATAGTATAACGGTTACTATCTCTTGGAACACCCTCAAACAATTCATGGAGTTTTCAAGACTGTAGGAGTCCTACATCATTGAAATATTTTCAGCAACCCGCCTGCTTCCCCAACCCCATACCAATTGAATATGAGTGGAGATGCCCAGTCACTAACTAGGGTAAGTTAATCTACTCAAGCTATGGCTATTTAAGGAAGATAAATATGACTCAGTAAGTCCCTTGGGAAACAAAATGACTACAATTGAAACTAGGAATTGGTTCGTGGTAGTTACCCTCAGGCGTGCAACAAGGGGTTCTTCCTTAGGGTTTTCTTCTGCAGGTTTCTGGTTGTCAGACAATTTTGTCTCTTTAGGAGCAGTAGGGTTACTGTTGACACCATCAGCTATCACAGTACTACTAGGATCTACCCCATTAATATGTCTTTCATCGTCGCTCAACTCGGGGATGGGCCCACCCTCTTTCTTCAACTTAGTAACAAGTACCCACATGTTTGCTAACTCATTTTCAAGAGCTTCCTCCCTTTTCTTTGCCTCTTCAGCCTTTTTCCTGTAATCGTCTTCTAGAAACTCCTTTTCAGCCAAGGCAGCCTCAAGAGCTGCCTCCCGTTGTTTTCTAGCCTGCAGCTCCATTTTCAAATCATCTGGATCAAGATTCCATGAATCAAAATCATCAGAACCTGAAATTTCATTAGCTCGGCCAGATATCCGTCCTTTCCGCCCAGGTCTAATGTTGTCATTATGTTTGCGGTTAACACCATTAACAGTTTGCAAAGAAGCACTCCTAGAATGTACCAGCTCCCTTGCAGCCAACAGTTCCTTTTCAAGTTTTGCATTCTGTAAGGAGAGCTTGGTTACCTCACCAGCTAAATTCTTCAACTCAACGGCGGCAGCAGAGGCCAGTTCCTTCGCATAAGAAGCTTCTTCCGACAAGCTTTGATTCTTTAACTGTAATTCATTGTTGTCTTCCGAAAGATGAACCTGTTCTAGTTTTAGCTTTTCGTTCTCAAACTCCTGCTAGGATTAACAGATAATATAACAACAGAAACATCTCATACTACTTTCCCTATGCTACTTACAGTGGGTGTTATGAGGGGTTTCCACATGTCACAAACAATAAAATGAATTTCAGCTAGTCAGTAGAAGACCTAGTGCCGTTTCCAATGATTCATAACATAAAGGTATTCTCTGGCAACCATTTTTTGATAGGGGAAAGTTAAAGATTAGAGAGAGTGGGATTCAAGCTTTCAGGGGAAATTCAAATTCCGGTCCGGAAGGGATTATAAAATCCCATGGGAAAGGAGGGGTGGGGAAGTGGTGGACTATTTTACCCTTGCTTTTTCATCTCATATTTTGAATGGACTGCTAATAAAGCAGCTGTCCGACCTTTTCCCACTTTTACCATTTCGAATGAAACAAAGCATTCATTATTTGCAACTATGAATTTTGCATTTTCACTTTACTTTTCCATGTGCATTATGCTTTTATCAACTTTCATGGTAATTTTCCAGGAATGTTAATCATCCCGTTCACAAACAATACCTAAGCCAAAGGGGTTACAGATGTACACAGCTGTATATGGAAATCAATAGGGCATATCGTAAATGTCAGCATTGGTGACTCCACCATCAAGTCAACACAACTGAATAGAAATTAGAGACTTCAAAAGTTCTGAAAAAATTGCAATAGTTGCAGACATTGAAAACAATCTTGGTTTCATTCATTATTACAGTCAGGGTTCTAGAAATTATTCACACAATAAACCTTGAAACTCAATCTTGACCTTCCCTCACTCTCCTCGCACCATTTGGACTACTAGATTCAACACATTCGTGCTTAGCAGCCTAGATTGCCCATTGGGATTGGCCTGGTAGTCAGTGAGCTCTCTCACCTCCTTGAGGTCAGAGGTTCAAATCCCAGTGGGTACACTTGCATGGGTGCAAGTGTGGGATGAGGGTTAGATTAGGTTAGTTTAGGCTAGATTAGGACTTCCTGCTTCCTTGCTGATAAAAAACAGCCTAAATTGTTACCGACAAATTATAGCATAAATATATACATTACTATAACCCTGAGAACTAAGATAACTAAGTATATCCAGGTTTGTCACAAAATCTTCTTTTTTTTCTTCTATTTATTGAATAATTCCAAATCAATAAAAAAAATCCTGAAATAGATCAGGTCAGGTCACCTACAGTTAATCCTATCGGAGACACAGCCTATCATTTATGAATCATTAAAATTCCAAAGAAATACAATGTAGCAAGACAGATTCTGAATAATGTAGAAACTACCTGAGATTGAATTTTCCTTTTCAATTCATCAGCATATTCTTCAGATACAAGCTGGTGAGATGAAGGTGATGTCTTTTCACCAGTAAATGATGCCAACCGCTGCTCTAGAAGATTCACCTTCTCTTGTAATTCCTTGTTCTCTGAACACTGCCAATAGTATACAATAGAGGAAAAGGTAGGAATAGGTAACAATTAACATCACATTCACACACACGAAGGCCAACATCTTCAAACTAGTTGATAACTTAAATAAAAACAAGATTAATAAAACCAACAGGCATTGGTATTACCTTACACTGAAACTGTTCCTGGAGGATACGGTTGTCTGCAGACATTATCTGCAATAATTAAACACAAATCAAGTTTATTTTTAAATGATGCAGTCACAGTATAAGTACGCTTCGAATGTTGACATAAGAACTTACATCCAGCTCAAAACTTTTCTCATTGCACTGGGTCATCAACCTCATAACTGTCTGTTCCAAGAGAGAGAACAGTATAAATGGTTATAGGTAAGGATAACGATGCTGGGAAAGAAATAGTGAAAATGATAATGAAGAGGCTACCTGTTGCATTTCAACCAGTGATGCATTAGCAATGGAAGCCTCTCCACTTTCAATAATACGTTGTTCAAGAATTCTCATTTGCCTCCTCTTTTCTTGGATCTCATTTTCCAAATTCTGAATCTGCATTTTAAAACCATGCTCTTAGACATCATCAGGATTCCTGGAAATTATACATGCTCTTACAGTCAAGACCACACTGGTTAGAGAATGAAACAACTCTAGATAAGTTTAATGTTTTCTTGTGCTCTTGTCCCATATTACAAAGACAAAGAGTGCAATTTTATTGATTGCTAACAACCTTCCCTAAGACAAGGCAAAGTAGTAAAATGTACGTAAGTGCAGTTTTAGAAAGTCTGAAGGGTCCTACATTGAAAGAATGTGGATTTAGTGATCATTTTATATACTAATTGATCCCTCCACCCCAAGAGCTTGAGCGTTTGGATTGGATTGGATTGGATTGGATTGGATGGGCTTCTACATGGTACCAGAGGCAACTTATAGTTGAGTTTGACTCATCCCTCTAAATGTACCTTAACTTTAAAATTCAATCTCTTGATATACTAGTGGTTGAGCTTTTGGGTTAGATTGGTGTTTAACACAGTGAGAAACTATACCTGAGTTTTTGAACTCTCGGGATCATTTATCGACTGTTCCACCAGGCGCTTTAGGGTACTAGTGCTGAATGCAATCTCACCAGCTAGCATCTTAACTTGCTCAACCAGAAGATCCATCTGATCTGACATTGTCATCCCTCCCTGTATCCAATACAGTAAGCACTTACATAAAGACAAGACTACAAAAAATATTAGGAATTCAAGCTCAAATGGCTGCAAAAATCAAGATAATCACATATAACTACTCACAAACAGCAATTTTGAAGTACTAGAGTGTCAGGAATAAGTACTTAATGTGTTAGGTGAAGCAAAAGAACAGTAAGGTAATCCTACTACAAGAACAATGTCTTGTTGGCTAACATAAATACAAAGAGAATGCAATGGAAATAAGGACCTATGATCTCAGACTAAAAACATTACAGCTAATATTTTTGCAATTACAGACAGCACCAGAACGAATGAAAATATACCTGCATACATGTCAACAACTAGGGGAAAAATAGTCAAAAAACAGTAATATTTACCCTCGAGCAAAATAAATATCCTCTCAAGAAACTGAAATTAGTAGACAAAAAATGAATGTTTAACAACAAAACAAAGTGGTGGTACTTTCAAACTACTGATAAGTTCAACCACATGAGTTGATTCAGTGACTGTATTGCCAACCTGTGAGAGTTCGTCATTCCACTTGCTTGAAGATCTTGTGTGTTTTAGATCAGACAGATCTGGAGAAACTGTCGGTACAGATAAAGCGTCCACATTTTCAACATGCAAAGAACCATCTTGATGAACATCCAACTTCTGACAGAAAAAAAAAAACATGAAAGATAAGTATTGATACGAGTTGCTTACACCAGAAAACTATTAACATTGAATATAATGTAAACAAAGAATGATGGTAAGATAATAGGCAAGAATAATCTAAGTTGGAAAAAGGGTCACATCATTGCCTTGCTAAATCTAAATATAATGTGGAAGCATCATCACCACTGGGTATTTACGGAGCCTCCACTCAAACTAAAAGACAGCTCTTAAAGTATTCAACATTAGACCCGTACTTTATGTTGTTGTTTTTCGGAATTCATAAACATGCAGAGTAAGCCATCTTTTATTTGGAAACTGAAGAAAAGGAACTTACATTATCCTCGCCCATGGAATGATTTTGTTGATGACTGGGGATATCACTCAAACAGCCAGGAATTGTATTTTTTGAAGAAACAAGAATAAGCTTAGTCAGTCTCTGAATTCTACTCATTAGAGCAGCTTTTGCTTCCTCTTCTTCCTCCAACCTTGACTGCATTTTCACTTGACCTTCCTCAAACTACTCAACAAATAACAAGATGGGTTTTAAATATTTGTCGTAAAAGTATACCAAATAGGAGTTGCATTAGCAGCAGCCAAAAATAACAGTAAACCTTTTGCTTTAATGTCAATAGCTCCTCTTGGTTAACACTGACAATCATTCCTCTCTTCAGCTGATCAAGTTCAGTCTTCAGACATGAAATTTCTTTTTGATATTTCTTAATCAAAGATTTTTCATCAATGATCTGTCAAAAACGAAGTATTTTAACATAGAGAAGAGTTAGCTTGAAGTCAGGACAAAACTTTAGTATAAAAAAAAAAAACTAATGTCTTAGCCAGAGAATTCAACACCTTATTTCGTGAGGCATAAATTTCTACTCGCTTTGCCCTGCTCGCAAACTTCAATGTATTGTGTGTTTCCTCCATGCTACTGGATGCAGGGGTAACTGTGCATATAAGCTGAGAGATTTCACATCAAAACGCAAAACAGGTTGACTTAGTTTTTCATGCAAGATGGACTCAGGACAAGTGTCTAACCATGCAAATTAAAGAATAATGGTACTATCCAGTTAACTTGTGCACACACTAAAATAATTTTTTTTTATCAGAGTGAAAATCATAAGTTCATCTTTCATCAGTAAACTAGTATACTTCAAACTCACCGATACATGTCCATGCCCACTGAGTGAAGATTGCAGAAGACGAGTAAGCTTAGAGTCCCGATATGGAACATGGCATGCTTTTCCTTCGCTGAGTTTTCCAATAACCTTCAGAATGCAACCATTAAATCAAATTGTGAACCAAAAAGACTTACAATGTTTGTACAAGAATCATTAAGAAGTGATGGCATCGGAAAGTATAAGGGTGCACAGAAGACTAATGCACATAGACCAATAGTAGTTGATCCAGTTAGACAAATAAAAACTCATCAAGATTGAAATTTTTTGGTGAGGAGGAACATCACAGCACTACTACTGAAAAAAACATCAACCTGTAATATACAACGTGTTACAATAGCCAAAAGATGTGAACCAAAGGTTTGAATACTTTGTTATGCAACATATAATACTTCTAGTTTATTTTGTGGTAAAATAAAAAAAATGGCATAGGAAAAAGTCTATTATATATGTGTGTTTGTTTGATGTAAGGATTCATTATGCGCTTACCGTTCCAAGAGTAAGAAGACTTTTGTTTATGTATGCACCTTCTTTTCTCCGTAGTCCAGTTGTTTCAGTTTTTGAGCTTTCAGATCCAGCTAAATCAATCAAATTCTGAAGTAAAAAAAAAAAAAGCAAAGAGGTAAATCATATTCTAATATTAAGATGAATGGATTATGATGTGAAATGAATAGGAATGTTAAGTGATTAGAGATCATACAAGTTGAGAGAAGATCACACCATCATATTCATCACCATGAGCACTACTTTCTATCATCTGCAAACACATCAACGAGTTATAAGTGGTAAGCGCGGACGAAAATGAATATGTTACAAAAAATATTGCTAGCTTTCAATGGTTAGACTATTAACAATTTTCACCACCAATATTTTTTAGGTAAGACTCCAGCAGGCCTACTGGTTATACTTCTACGTTCTTTTCAAACCATTGCTTAACACTGTAGCTCATTTATGTTGAACACAGCAAGCCTACATTCTTCAATTTGTAAACTGTCATGCAATAAGATTTCCCAAAGTAAATGAGACTTGGGAAACATCAAAATTGAAATTTAAAACATGAACTTCAGAAAAACTTAACAGCTGATTTTTTGTAGACGTGTATGACCTGAGTATATACAGATTACAAATTTGACACCAATAAAGTAGGAAAAAAGGAGAGAAACAAATAGAGAGAAAGCAGCTGAGTCTTGTCAGGTTACTAGCAATTGTAATAGAGCAACAGAAACTTTCCCATGTAGAATAACGTTTACCAGTGTGAAAATGGTGTGACTTCGGCTACTGAAAAGATTGAAGTTGTTTGATCCAACATGACGGTGTTCTTCCATTAACAAACAGCAATAGAAAGTTCAGCAAGAAAATCTTTTGGTTGAGTATCGATATGCTATAAATAAAATTGACAGAAGATACATCTCTGAATACCTTCTCCAGCAGCAATAAAAGACAATGCATGTCCAGGAGACAAAACTACTTCTTCCTTTATACCTTCAACATAAGTTCCCTGAATTTAATTGAAGCAAAAATTAGTAGACAAGTATTGAATTCGATGAACTCCTACAATGATAAACTAAAAGGAAAATCTGTAATTTGGTGAATATTCTTGAATTTCAGTACATGAAAATAACAAGTAGTATATCCACCCATGGAAATTGAATTCAGTTTGTAGTCAATATCCCCATAAATATTGAGATGGAGAGAGAGAACAGAACGGAAAAATGTTCATGAGTAACCAAAAATGGATCATCATATGCCTAAACTGAAGGATGGATGGCCAATGCATGAGGGTCCCACCATGGAAGGGCCCAGAGAAGGTCATTCATGTATGCAGCCTTACTCCTATTTTTGTGTACCAAGATTTACCCTTATGCTAAGCCAAAATGAAAAATAAAGTTACTAAAACAGATAACAACCTGTGCATCTTCCCTAACACGCAGGTTTTGACCAGTTGGATCTAGCAAGTCATTTATAACCTGAGACAAAAATAAATTAGCATGATAAACCAGATAATTTCCTTCCAAAAATTGACATAAAAGATAATGTTGTCTAAGATGTAGTTGTCCTTTACTGATAGAGAATCCACACAAATTTGAAGGAAATCAAAAGACATGTACACCTAAAAGAGAGTATGTGCCTAACCCTGATCCTAAAAACTAAACACTTCAAATTATATGTTTATCCACTAACCTCATTGTAGATCTCAAGATAAGACACGCGGAGCAAGAACTCTCTTCCTGGAGTCTGAAGTAAAAATGTAAATAGTCATCCACCTTCACTTGGTAAATGATATATAACATGTGCAAATAAAATTTAAAAATGAAGGCAGACCAGTTACGTCAAGCCAAGAAAAAAGGTTAAGCAAGTATTGAAGGATAAAAGTTAACTTCAAAATGAAAACATCCAACTAAAAGAGCACATATACTGAAATGCTTACATCTTGGATCATGCTGAAAACATCCTTGATTGCCAATGGTATGATACCAGGAGAATTTTGATCTCCCTGCACATATAGAGAACAAGAAAAGAGGCAATGACAAGATAATAGAATATAAGCATGGTAAGTAATATTTATACCAAGAAAGACACTCACTACTCAAAACTTGAGTTGGCATAAATATGTGTCCCGTATTATTCAAGGTAAGAAAAAGTGTTCAGAAGTAAGATCCATCATTGGTAAAGAACCACAAGTGAAATAAAAATAATGCATATTTAGGGAAGAACTTGAGTCGCTGCCATTTTTAACATGAAAATATTTCAAAGCTGACTATAAGTAGTTGCTAACATTGTCTCTAGATTCATGGTGGATCGTGAATGTACAATCCATTAATAAAGGGCCAAGTTGTCCTCACTTGGACTGTCAATAGTGCTTTCCAAACAACACAAACATTTTAATTGGTAGGTTTTTAAATTGTCTAAATTTCCATAGGGGTGGCAAACAAAATCTGGATAACCAATGACACTTACATGCATAGTGTGTGTCTTGCCACTGCTGGTGACACCATAGGCAAAAACAGTTCCTACATTGTTAGCGATCATAGATAAGAAACTTCATAATTACACAGATTGGTTATACAAAAATCATCTAGAACAATGGCACAGTTGGAGATATGTAAATTACCACATGACCCATTTAGCTACCCTTCCAGCTAATTTGACTTGCTTTATCAATATATTTAGGATTCAACTAATGGGATTCTGAAATCGAAGAGAATAATGACATACCATTTACACCTTCCATTGCAGCCCGGACTACAGGTTGAGCTGCTATTTCATATACATCCTGAGTATTTGTATGAGGTCCAAAAACTTTATCTGCAATGGTTAACCACCCCAGAATCATGATCAGAAACACATCAAGTTCAACATTAAATACAACTAATTACCAATGCATCGACTAATCACTTGCTGGTTTGCATCAGCAAGCAGTTTATTTATAACAATAAATATAAGCATTCAACTCCATATTGTAAATTCAGAATCAAACAGGAGCAATACCAAATCCATAAGCCGTAGCTGGATTATACTCATACCGCACAAGCTTATCGCCGTCAGCATACCAGGCGACCTCGTCTCCTCTCTGAAATTCCCTCTCACTACAACAAGAGTCCCAAAATCAAATCCTCCAATTACACAACCCTAAAAAATTAAGCAGTCCAATTTGAACCAACCCCAATACCGACATAGATCTGCCCAAACCCACACGGATCTACCCCTTACCTCAACGGCCTGAACCGAATCGTCACCGAAATACTCTCCCCAGAACTCGGGGAATCCTCC
>JAYMSW010002306.1:0-14159 GCA_036897725.1 Erodium texanum | reverse complement strand
GTGTCAAACTTGGATTGGCCGGGAGGGTTACCGATGGGGCCATCGGCAACCCTCTCCACTCCAGCCCTAAAACTCTGACTTCCGGTTTCCGATTTTGCCTATCGGAAGTAAATCGGAGACTGAACTGAACATGCCCTAATAAATAATAGAAGTGAAGGTTTGCAACCGTTGGAATAAACAATCAAAATAAACTTGAATTTCATGGAGCCACGTCAGGTGCTCAAACGATTAGTCGCTAAGAACCGTAAAAAAAGGGATAGATTTTTCTCAACAAAGAAAAGGTAAAACTTTTATCAAAAAAAGAAGAAGGTAGAACTCGGTGCAAAGAGGGATGCAACGTGGACTCTTTAAATATTTTGAAAATCATTAATTAAAAAAAATCAAAATTCAGAAGAAAAAAAAAGGAGAATCAAAAGTAAGAGGAATGAGGAAGCCGCATAAGCAACTCAAGATACTCCTTCATATAGATATATAGATAGATTACGTTTCTTATCTTAAATGTAACGCATTTAGAACGGTAGTAAGAAAACCGCTGTATATTATTTGATAATCTAATGACAGGGGATAC
This sequence comes from Erodium texanum, assembly GCA_036897725.1. Lineage (NCBI taxonomy): Eukaryota > Viridiplantae > Streptophyta > Magnoliopsida > Geraniales > Geraniaceae > Erodium > Erodium texanum. The sequence continues at coordinate 13,591 of JAYMSW010002306.1, read as the reverse complement.
TTTTTATTCTTAGAATCCAAACCCGACAGCCTTTAAACAGCCCTAGGCTTCTTGGTCTATGTTTATGGACATTGTCATTGGAACTAATCACCAAATCATAAGGTGCTAAGATGATGCCTTTGTGTGGAGAGCGACCAAGGAAGCATAGATCCCACCCTTGATACCAATCAAAGTGTCATGCTTCCCTTTCTCTGCAATCACTCCATTTTTCACCACCGCTATAACATCAGCATTTCTGATCGTGGACAATCTGTGTGCCACCACCACCGTCGTTCTCTCCACCATCACTCTGTCCAGTGCATCCTGAACCACCCTTTCCGATTCTGCATCCAGAGCACTCGTTGCTTCGTCCAGAAGCAATATCTTGGGCGCCTTCACCATGGCCCGAGCAATCGCTACCCTTTGCTTCTGCCCTCCAGACAGCTGCACTCCTCTCTCCCCAACAATTGTGTCATATCCCTACATTGTTATGTCACTTGAACTCATTACTACTTTTGTTCATGCAATGTAATGGTCCAAGTTTTGATACTGACCTGGTTCAAGCTGCTGATGAACTTGTGGGCATTTGCTAGTTCTGCTGCAGCTATGATCTCAGCCTCTGTTGCTTCTTCTTCCTTTCCATATGCAATGTTGGTTCGGATTGTGTCATTGAAGAGGACTGGTTCTTGGCTCACCAAACCCATTTGCTGCCTCAGCCATTTCAGCTCAAGTGTTTGTATATCAGTTCCATCTAGTCTAATGTGGCCTGAATCAGGATCATAAAACCTCTGCAGTAGTGAGATCACCGTTGACTTGCCGCTCCCACTTTCACCAACAAGAGCTACCGTCTGATCAATGCAATGCAAGTTGTTAGTCTCAAATGAGACATATGTAGAGTTGAGAGTATCAGATGGACACATATACCTTTCCGGAACGAATTTCCAGGCTTAGATCCCTGAGTATTTGGATGTCAGGCCTTGTGGGATATGTGAAACTTACGCGTCGAAGCTCAATATCTCCCATGACATTATCTATTCTTGTTCCGGATTCATTGCTAGCATCTATTTTGGATTCTCTGTCAAGGATTGCAAATACTGAAGCAGCGGCACTCTTTGCTTTGCTTGCATCAGGAGCAAAAGAACTGGATTGAGAAACTCCAATAGCCGCCATAGTGAGAGCAAAAAACACCTGTACATCAAAGGGATGAGCAAGACCTGTTTGACCATTTGTTCATGAGTGATGATTATAAGTACTCAAGCATAGACTCACTTTAAAGACATCAGTGAATGTTATGTAACCAGCTGATATAAGCCTAGCTCCAGCATAGAAGCTACAAGCATAGACATTGTAGAGGCAAAAGAAAGATAAGCCCAAAGCTATCCCACTTGCTATCCCTTCCCTTATCCCAGCTTTCACAGGGCCTTCACATTTCTCTTTGTAAAGCTCCATCACCTTCTCTTCTGCACAGAAAGATGCCACTGTCCTGATACTTCCTACTGCATCATTGGCAACTTGGCTTGCTTCCTCGTACATTTTCTGCAATCATACGTTGTTTATTAATGTTGATCTGAAGTTATGCATGATTCAAGATTATGATCAGAACAAACCTTTGCGTCTGCGCTGAAACCTGACATGAACTTCACATGAACGTATCCATTTAGTACCAGTAGAGGTAGCAAGGCAAGGATTATGAGAGACAATTGCCAGCTGGCTACAAAGGCAATAACCAAGCCTGCAACTGCAGTTGCAATGTTCTGCACCAGCAAGCCAAGCGCATCCCCCACAAGACTCTTCACTGAAGCTGCATCTACAGAGAGCCTTGCACCAATGGCACCACTCGAATGCTGAGGCTCATCGAACCAGCTCACTTCCATGTACACAACTTTCTCAAAGCACATTGCTCTGACTCGCCTTATCAGCTTGCCCCCAGCAATAGCAAACAAGTATTGTCTGACCGGGTTGACCAGAAAAGACACCCCGGCCATGCCAAGAAACACAAGTGCCCAAAAGTCCTTATCTTTTCTGAGTTTCTGTGGGGGTTCGAAGAAAGTTTTGATCATGCTGGCGATTAGTACCCCAAACACAGGCAAGAGTACCCCACTGACCGTAGAAGCCACGGTGCCCAGGAGTAGTATTGGGATCTCTGGCTTATTCAGATAGGCCAGGCGGCTAAGTGGCACCTCTGGGAGCTTTTCTGATGGCTTGGGAGCCTCTGGAGCGTCAAGTTCTGTGTCTATTTGTTCCCTGACACTGACCCCAACAGGCAAGAAAAATGGAGGCGAGAATGAGTGGTTGCTGATATTTCCAATAGGAGACCCTCCACTGGGAGATCTTCGATAACTTCCAGAGTAAGCAAGGAACTCAGGTCTGTCCTGATTATGTACAGAACCTTGTTTCTTAATGGTGCTCATTTCTTGCAACCTTATGAGTTGGCTATATGCTCCTTCAGGATTGCTGGTTAGCTCACTGTGAGAACCTAATTAGCCAGAAAGCAATTAGAATGTATAAATAAGCAAAGCTCTGATCATTTATGGACTTGCCAAATTGTTATAAGAGTCTGCACCTTTTTCAACCATTTTGCCCTGATGTATGACAGCAATTGTATCAGCATTGCGCACTGTGCTCAACCTATGAGCTACAACAATGGTGGTTCGGTTGATCATAACCCTGTCAAGTGCATCTTGCACAACCCTTTCAGATTCTGCATCAAGAGCACTTGTGGCTTCATCAAGAAGCAGAATTCTTGGATCTTTCAGCATGGCTCTAGCAATAGCTACTCTCTGCTTCTGGCCTCCAGATAGCTGAGTTCCATGCTCACCAACCATTGTGTCCAGTCCCTTAATACACAAAACATGAACACAACTATGCTAATCAGAGAGAACAAAACATCATCAAAGAGTGTTAGATGATAGGAGAGAGAGATAGAGAACCTGAGGCAGTTTGTCTATGAATTTAGCAGCATTGGCAAGCTCAGCAGCTTCCCTGATTTCTTCAGGAGTTGCACTGTCCTTTCCATAAGCAATGTTGTCTCTAATGCTAGAGGTAAACAACACTGGTTCTTGGCTGACAAGGCCTATTTTGCTTCTGATCCATCTGAGCTGGAAATCTTTGAGATTGATGTTGTCAATAAGAACTTGACCAGCTTGAGGATCATAAAACCTTTCAATCAAGCTGATAACTGTGGATTTCCCACTTCCACTTTCTCCAACCAGCGCCATAGTTGTGCCACTAGACACTGAGAGAGAGAATCCTTTGAAAATGGGTTCATCAGGCCTTGCAGGATAGCTAAAATAAACATCTCTGAGCTCTATGTCCCCACGAATATCATCTGAGGTCTGCCCTTTGGTGTCATAGGGATCTATCTCAGGCTTCCTATCAATTGTCTCAAACATCTTGTAAGCTGCAGCTTGTCCTGCAGCAAATGCACCCATGCATGGAGATGTCTGCCCAAGAGACCTGAAAGCAACAGATTGGATTTGATCAAAATGGATTGATTTGATTCAGATGAAATGAGAAGGAAGTGGATGAGACTTACACAGAACCAACCAATACAGCAAAAATCACATTCATTATGTCCCCTCCGGTGTATCCCTTCTCAAGAATCATCTTCCCTCCAAACCATACAGCCAGAGAGTAAGTGCAGAATATAATAAACATGACTGAACCAATACCAAACCCAGCAGCCAATCCCTCTTGCACACTGGACTGATAAGCTTTGTTCAAAGACTTGTTGTACTTAGTTATAGCTTGCTTCTCCCCCGTAAACGATGCAACCTGTAAGTCAAGTGAGATCATAATCAACTACTTGTGATGGGTCAACAAAAGAGAAAGCAATCTTGATCAAGTTTAGTCTGCATACAGTTCTGATTGACCCAATAGTCTGCTCCACCACAGTTGCTGCTACAGAATAAGCAGTTTGTCCATGAGTTGCCAGCTTTGATATTAGCAAGCTCACAACAGCACCTGCTATGGCAAGAGGCGGAAGACTACTCAACATGACAAGGGTGAGGAGCCAGCCTTGTGCAAAAGCTATACCAAAGCCTCCCATGAATGTTGCTATTAGTTGTATGAACTTACCCACCTGTGAAAAACAGACAAGAACATTAAAACAATCAAGCTTTTCTCCTTCAGTTCTGAGAATTTGAGACTTGTGTGTAGTGTGCATATTGGTACCTTCTCACCCATGGCATCTTGAATACGAACAGTGTCACCTGACATCCTCCCAATAACTTCACCAGTGCTGGTTTCCTTGTCGAAATAACCAACATCTTGTCTCAATATTGCTTTCAAGTACAAGCCTCTTATTCTTGCAGCCTGTCTCTCTCCAGTGACCATCCAGCAAGACACCTCTGACATAGCAACACAACTTGTTTCAGTTTTCAGTATTCACACACATAATATCTTGGTGAGGAGATCAGTGTTACTTACGCAAAAATGCTGCTACAAATCCACCTAGTGCCAAGTACACAAATTGTATAGCCACCTGAATGGAGTTACCATAGTGAGATTGTGCAGACCCTTAATGAAAACTATGAGTGTTCCACATGTAAATATCAAGAAATAGTACCTTGGAGACTTCATGAACCACCTCTTTGGTATCTACAGTTTGTCCAAAAGAGTTAATAATGTGTCCAAAGATTACAGTCATAAGGGGCTGACAAATCCCATTCCCAGCAGCAGAGATGGTTCCAATAGACATTAGTGCATAGTCCAAGGAGTCAGCGAAGGAGAAAAGCTTGAAAAATGGTATCGTGTTTGCACTTTCTTCTTTCTCCTTGCTTTTGCTTGAATCTTGTTCAGTATCCGTCTTTTCTTGTGACGAGTTCGACTTGATGGGGTCATTGCTAGCTGATCCTGTAACATCTTCTGTGTTGATTTCTAGATCAAGGCTCTTGCTCTCTGCCATATCACCTTTAACAATACCCAACTCCTAAAATGTTTTAAAGGAACTTCTTGGTGAAGTTTGATAGTTGGGTAGTAACTGCAAGAGATACATATAGATGAGTGTTCTTGAACCACAATCAATTACTTAGCCAAAAGGTACAATAAATTCATCATTGCTCTTTCAATCATTATACATATATGTGAATCATAAACAGATAGAAACTGAATAGTGTTCTTAGAGTCAAGAAACCTTACACAGCCGAAATGAAGATTCTTTCGAAAGAAAGTCAAATTTAGATACGAATCAAGCTCTTGTTCGGTGCTAGAAAGAGACTTGAAGATCAAATCCTATATATATAATCTCTCACCACAAATTTAAGATCAAACAAACAAAACTAGTCTTACTCTTACCAGTTTGGTGTGGAGTGTTCTTCTTTTGGTAGAGTTGGTCAAACCTCATTTAGCCTGCAATACCAAGAGATTATACAGCTATAAGGTATATGCTATCTACCTACTTTTGGATGTCCTTTAGAGCTTTCATGCAATAACAATCCATGCTATGCTATGCTATGGTAACCAACCAAATATACTCTGCCAGATCTTTATTGGAAAACTGGATGAGGACCATTACCTTCATTATACTACTTATAGGAAATCTCGGTGATACCACTTGCCACTCACCAAGCTTTCCTACTATTTCAAACCTAGATTTTTAAAAAGTCAGAAACTAAACTCCAGGTCTTACAAAATCAGGTATACATAACTCAAATATCAGCTAACAGAAGTATGTTGCATGAACTATACAATGTTGTTTTTTGTGGTTGTTTCCTTTGTCTGGATGTTTGTGTCTGTAAGAGTAAGCCAAGTCATGAAAAGAACATATTAGCATAAAATAAATGCTCACATTAAATAATGTTGTTTGTTAATACATTTGAAATTGTCCTTTGTGAGCCACCAGCTAGCTCATCCACGGTGGAATGAACTTGACTTGAATGATGATGATGTCCTCACAAAATAAATCTTGTTTGATCTTCGACAAGACATACCATTCAAGAACATCAGTTAAAAGGAAGCCTCAGTAAATAAGTGCACACAGTAATTAATTTATGCATGTGATGTTCTTATTATCAATACACGTGTTAAAATAAAATCAGTGTTTAGCTATGTATAAGACTTGTCGTCTAAATTTAAGCAAGGAACAAACATCAGAAACAAGTACAAAAACATGTACTAGCAACCAGCAATATAAAAAATTGTAGTTCCAGATTTTTCTTTCATTTGTCTCTATCTGTATATGTCCATTTGCCTCTTCCGTAAGAAATAAATAGTTTCTGTGAAAGGACCTTTGTTGGAGTTTTTTGTGGGTAGACTCTTGTGAAGGAGGAAGAGGCATGTGTCCTCTGGAAAATCTAGTAACTGTTTTTATAAGTATACAAATGATTCAGAACTCAAGACTCAGATATCTCTAATTTTTAACAACGCTAATTCTGACAAAATTGATATGGGAACATTTAACAAATACGGATCAATAAAAAGCTGAAAGAAACCTGACTTATTTATTTGGCATCTGAGGACAGTCCCTCATGAAGTATCTTTTAGCCCCACCCATGTAATCAAAAGCACTATGCTTGCGCGGTCCTACTAATTTGGCATAGTGGCCATCCTTAAGCTCCATCAAAGTTTCATGATCCCCTTGTTCTGCAATCATTCCATTTTTCACCACTGCAATCATATCAGCTCCTTTGATTGTGGACAGTCTATGAGCCACCACCAGTGTGGTTCTGTCCACACTAACTCTATCTAGTGCATCTTGAACTACTCTTTCTGATTCAGCGTCAAGTGCACTTGTGGCTTCATCAAGTAGCAGTATCTTAGGAGCCCTCACTATGGCCCTTGCAATTGCCACCCTTTGCTTCTGCCCACCCGACAATTGCACCCCTCGCTCCCCCACGCTTGTATCATATCCCTACATTATGTTTAGTGTCAGGATCATAAAATGCTGATATAGACACATTGATGATGAAGTGTTTACAACCTGTTGCAGACCGCTGATGAAGTTGTGGGCATTGGCCAATTCTGCTGCATGTGTAATTTCAGCTTCTGTGGCATTCCCATCCTTTCCATAAGCAATGTTTGCTCTGATAGTGTCATTGAACAGAACAGGCTCCTGACTTACCAAACCCATCTGCTGCCTTAGCCATTTGAGTTGCAGAGTCTTGATTTCAATTCCATCTAGTCTGATGTGGCCCGAATCAGGATCATAAAATCTTTGCAACAATGAGATGATTGTTGATTTCCCGCTTCCACTTTCTCCCACCAGAGCAACGGTCTGTGATATGTGTATGAGCTTTCACATTGTTAGTTCCCCTCATATTGTAATTTGAAACCAATGCCATGGAAACTTACCTGGCCTGAGTGAATAGTCAAACAAAGATTCCGAAATATTTGAATGTCAGGCCTGCTAGGATACTTGAAACTGACATTATGGAACTCAATTTCACCTTTCATTTCCTTTAATGTTGTTCCATTGTTGTCACTTGGGTCTATTTTGGATCTTTGTTCAAGAATTGCAAACACTGATGCAGCTGAACTCTTGGCCTTACCGGCATCAGGTGCAAGGGAGCTTGATTGAGCAATTCCTAGAGCTGCCATACTCAAAGCAAAGAAAACCTGCAAATCAAGAATTAAATAAATAATTAGAATAAAAATGAAAGAAAATGAGTAGGTGTTACCAGAAAGAGAGACTTACACGAAAAATGTCCGAAAATTGAGCCTTTCCATGATAAACAAGCTGGCCTCCAGAGTAAAAACACAGTGCATACACAAAATAGAGGAAGAAGTAGGATAATCCAAAGCCTAACCCACTAATCAACCCTTGCCTTGTTCCTTCCTTTAGAGGGGCTTCACATTTCTTGTCATACAGTTCTATCATCTTCTCTTCAGCACAGAATGAAGCCACAGTTCTGATATTGCCAACCGCATCATTGGCCACTTGGCTTGCTTCCTCATACATTTTCTGTAACCATTAAAAAAATTCTTAAATTGAAACAAAAAAAAGATCCTAGCTTATGATGAATCAGAGCAAACCTTTGCGTTTTCCTTGAATCCTCTTGTAGACATCAATTGAACGTATCCACTAATTCCCATTAGAGGCAACAATACAAGAACTATGAGAGCCAGTCTCCAGTTTGTGTCAAAAGCAATCAACAAGCCAGCAACTAGAGTTGCAACATTCTGAACAAGCAACGCAAAAGTGTCGCCAACCAGCCCTCGCAGTGAAGCTGCATCAACAGAGAGCCTTGCACCAATTGCACCACTTGAGTGCTCAACATCATCAAACCAACTCATTTCCATGAACACCACTTTCTCAAAGCACATCAATCTGATCCTATTAATTAATTTGCAGCCTGCTACAGCAAAAAAGTATGTGCGCAGTGGGGCAGCCACCAAACCTACCAGGCCAAGAACTACAAACATCAATGCCCAAAAGCTTGTATCCTTCATAAGTTCATCTGGTGATTCATAAAAGGTTTTGATTACACTGGAGAGCAGTGCCCCAAAGACAGGGAATATTACTCCATTGGCTACAGCAGCTATAGCACCAAGCAACAACACTGGGATCTCAGGTTTGTTAAGAGAGGCCATGCGAAGAAGTGGCACCTCCAGAGGCTTCTCTGCATCAGGGTCATAGGATGCTTTTGTAGGTTCCTTACTGGAAATGGTAATTCTTGGTGAGGCGGTGAATGAAGCTGAAAATGAGTGGTAACTGTTCTCTTGATCATTTACAGCATATTGCTCTGATTCTTTGTCAGCACCTTGCAATTTTATGAGCTTGCTATAAGCACCATCATGATCCTCAAGGAGCTCCAAGTGTGAACCTGGAATTCAGTAATGCATATATTACAAGTTCTCTAAAAGTTGAGCTTAAAAGGGTGAGGTCAATAATACTATCACCTTTTTCAACAATCTTTCCTTCATGAATAAGAGCAATGACATCTGCTTTCCTTATTGTGCTCAAGCGATGGGCTACCGTCACAGTGGTTCGGTTGACCATGATCCTGTCCAAGGCCACTTGCACAATCCTCTCCGACTCCACATCAAGAGCACTTGTGGCTTCATCCAGAAGGAGAATTCTTGGGTCTTTCAGGATCGCTCTTGCTATGGCAATTCTCTGCTTTTGTCCCCCAGATAACTGAATCCCATGCTCACCAACCACAGTGTCTAGTCCCTTTCAACAACAAATGAAAAGAAAATAGCTTCTTTAGTCCCTAAATCCAGGATTACAGAAGGAGAAGGTAAAAGGAAACATATAAAACCTGAGGCAGCATGTTTATGAAGTTAGCAGCATTTGCAAGCTCAATTGCAGCTCTAATTTCTTGTTTAGTTGCACCAACCTTCCCATAAGCAATATTGTCTCCAATGCTTGATGCAAACAGTGCTGGTTCCTGGCTGACAAGGCCAATCTTCTCTCTGATCCACTTAAGCCACAAGTCTTTGAGATTGAAACCATCTATAAGAACTTCACCAGACTGAGGATCATAGAATCTCTCTATCAAACTGATCACTGTTGACTTCCCGCTTCCACTCTGACCCACCAATGCCATGGTTGTACCAGCAGATATTGAAAGAGAGAATCCACAAAGTATCTGCTCATCTGGCCTTGCTGGATAGCTGAAATAAATATTCCTCAATTCAATAGTTCCACAAAGATCATCCATTGTCATTCCTTTTGTGCTATAAGCATCTATCTCAGGTTTCCTGTTAATTGCCTCAAACATCTTTGATGCTGCAGCTTGCCCTGCAGCAAATGCAGCCAAGCTACTAGATGTCTGCCCCAGAGACCTTTCCAGAAAAAGGAAACCCAAATAAATGTTAAAAGGTTTACATTTGTCAGATTGACAAAAAACATAATTCTTTTTGTTAGATGAAAAGGAAACTTACAAGGAACCGGTCAAGACAGCAAATATTACATTAATGACAGCTCCGCCCGTGTATCCTTTCTCAAGCACCATTTTCCCACCAAACCACATAGCAAATCCATAGCTGCAGAATAGTATCAACAAAAGTGTGCCATAACCTAGCCCAGCAGCCAAGCCTTCTAGTACACCAGATTGATAAGCTTTGGCCAAAGACTGGTTATACTTGGCTATAGCCTGCTTCTCCCCTGTAAACGATGCAACCTGCATAGGCACTGATTGTTCAACTCCACTGCAAGTCAAGGAAAAGATAGGAAAGAAACAAAATATTTATAGTTACTTACAGTTCTGATAGAGCCAATTGTCTGCTCAGCAATAGTGGCTGCTGCTGAATAGGCATTTTGCCCACGGGAAGCCATCTTGTCTATGAGCTTGTACATGACTGCGCCAGATATGGCAATAGGGGGAATAGAACATAACAACACAAGGGTCAATAGCCAGCCCTTCGCAAAAGCTATAACAAAACCTCCTATGAATGTTGCTACCTGCTGCACAAATTGTCCAACCTGGAACATGCAGATCAGAGAACTAAGGCATTTTAAACTCCATGTAGGAATGAAATGATTACTGGAGTGAATGATAGTATTTTGTTCCTTTGCATGTTAGCTCCAATACCTTCTCTCCCATGGCATCTTGAATAAGTATGGTGTCACCAGACATCCTTCCAACTACTTCTCCAACATTAGTCTCCCTGTCAAAGTAGCCAATATCTTGCCTCAGTATTGATTTCAGGTATAAGCTTCTTATACGTGCAGCCTGTCTCTCTCCTGTTATCATCCAGCACACAACCTCTGGCATATACAAAACATGGATGCTCTAAGTGTCATCTAAACTGTATAGTACAATGTAATTGGAGAAACTGAGGTTTCAATTTAGCATGGAGCCGATGCACTTACGGAAAAAAGATGCAACAAAAGATCCCAGTGCTAAGAAGATGAACTTTAGAGACACCTGTGTAGATATTATCCAAGAGACAACTTGATTATCATAATTTAACAGATTACTAAATCTAGAGATTAAGCATCTGCAAATAAAAGAAAATGGCTGGAAGGACATTGTGGACTATTAATGGATTTAAACAACATAGAGTAAAGGGACCAGTATATCAAGAAGTGCTTGAAACACAATGTTTTGACGGAATTGATTTGAACAGAGTTTAATTTCATTTTGTATCCATGAAGATGTGCAAAATATAAGGTTATACACTTATGGCCCCATGATGTTTGATAACAACTTGTCCCAAAGTTAAAGCTTGTAGGAAAAAGGCTCGAAATTCACATCAAGATTACTTCTTCACATTTGATACCTGGCTAACTTCATGTACTGCAGCTTTGATGTTCTTAGATGCTCCCATAGAGTCAATTAGATCTCCAAACAGGATGGTCATTAGTGGCATGCACATCCCATTTCCAATGGCCGCTATTGTGCCCACTAGCATTAACTGATAGTCAAAGGAGTCAGCAAAGGAGAACAACTTAAAATGTGATACTGAAATTTTACTTTGCTCAGTCTCCTTCCTGAGGATTGGATCATGCTGCTCATCATTCTTTTCTTGGAATATCTCTGTCTCTGCCATAGGTGATTGACGATATATTGATGATGCAGACTGTTTGGATACTGTATCATCATTCCAATCCTTGTTGTCACCCATGTAGCCAGTTACCACATTGGACATATATACAACTATTTAGCACCTTGAAGGACTTGAATCATATCTGCAAGTGAAAAGCACTAGATCATTTCTATAATTTAATCTATGAACTTTCTTCCTTATGACAGAAAAAACTTGAAAGCTTGATCTAATTATGATATTTTATAAATTTACTCCAACCTAAAAACTCAAGTTGTTAGGTGGAGGGCCCAACTAGTGATCCTAAATCCACACTTCAACACTCAAGCTTTATATGAAGATGAAGAATATATGAACTGGTGAACACAATCAAGGCTCCTGCATCTATTTTTATGAACCATACACAAAGCACAAATGAATAGTTAAGACATTACAGGTGCCATAATCACAAACCATGCATTATCATGTTTCACATTTAACGGAAATACAGATAAGAAAACTGTGAGAGATCAAAACTGTTTGACACAAACTTGAGGAACCTTACAGCAAAACTGGTGGCTACTGCTTTCACTTAGGATCAGAAACACCAGTGATAACATACGGAAGGAAAGATGTCAGGTGGCCAACCATATAACATAGTGTTTCTACCCGTTGAAAACTATGGAGTTTGAGAACAAGAAGTCCAAGCCACACTTGACACTCTTGTCATAGAACTACAATACAAAGAGACAAAACTGAGAGCCTCAAATACATATTGAGTACATTTCTTTAATGAGAAAAAGATTCCAAAATTTGGAAATGGAGGTAGTGAAAAACGTGCAATTCGCTTGGAGGAGACGACCGATGGATCCAATGTCCATCTTGTTACAAGGTTACAGCTTTTTAAATGTAAATCTTTATGTTCTCTATCTATTGTTTTAGTCCATGCTGTCTTTTCAATTCTTTGCTCTTATCATCTTACACTAACACTCCACAATCTGCATGCCTAATGTTTCTGAGAATTGGTAGAGACTAGATAGATCTGACCTTTGGGTATGAGGAAATGGATTGGGCCAGTATGATTTGCGAGGGCCAAAAGATAGCTTGCACATTCTGTACCCATGAAGCCCAGCTTAGCCCAACTCTTCAATGGAGCTGCAATGGCCTGTTTGCCAACTGAGAAAATATGCAGAAGTGAAGTGACCCAAGAAAATTGGTCAGTAGCATCAGCATATGAGTCGAGAAGGGAGGAAAATAATTGAAAAAGAGCTGACCTTTATGGAATGAGATAGAAGATAGAATCTCAATCCAGATGGAATGAAAAAAAGGTGTAGAAAATAAAGCAGCTGAACGCAAAAGCCAACCCAGAACCAAATTATCCACATATTGCCTTTTCAATCACCTCCAAAAGTTTCAACTTCACAGACGAATCAAAACGATCCCCCAGATATTTTGGTCTCATTCTTTGATCTCACCTGTGCGACATGTACGCTACAGAGCTTCTTGCGATGATTCAATGGCGAGGTTCATGAGCAGTCCCGACGTTGTTCTGACGAGACCCAGAATTGCCGGCAGAGCTCCGGCGGGCTGTCGCTGTTCGGTGGACGCGAAGCAGCAAGCTGGAGGAGACGATATGTCAAGTGCGATGTGGATTATCTGGGTGAGAGCACAAAAGGGGATTTGAGAGTCAAACCCGAGCTTCTTCAGGCTTTTGGTAACTTTCCCAATTCCTCTGACAATGTCTTGTTTTTGCTTGCTTTGTTACTGGTTTTGGACTTGTTGGTTTGATCTTTATGAGTGCTATATCTGAAATTTAACTATTTTTGAGATAAATAAGTAACGGGCAAGGCTTGTTTGGACCACCTCGTAAGAGAGCCAAGAAGCGCGTACCATAGGAGAGCACTTTGTTCTCTTATTTTGCGTAATGCCTGTGTGCAAAAGAACTCAATATGAAGCCTATTTATAGAAAAATTTATAGACTTTATAAGCTACTTGTTACTAATGTAACAGTGATGGTTACGTTCATTTATTCTTGCTGAAAATATGGAGCTGGTCTTGTTCCTCGACGCGAATGTTGTGGGAGCTACTTTATTATTTACAACATTTTTTATTCGACACTATTATTTATAAATAATTATATTTTGTTTCATAAAAAAAACAGTAGGATAAAAACCTTGTAAAGAAATATAATTATATAATAGAT
>JAYMSW010002305.1:0-14162 GCA_036897725.1 Erodium texanum | reverse complement strand
AAATGATCATTTTATAAGAACACTAACCGTGTTAGTCAGTTTGTAGATGGAAAATATATTCACCGTTGGTTTTTACCGACGACTTAAAAACACCGTTGTTTTTCAAATTTTCGTGTTAGATCACCGATGTTTTATATGGTTTTCTCTCTCTCTATATATATATAATATATATACAATATCTTTGGTATTTGGGCATACCTTATGAGTATGGTTGATGAATATAAAAGGTTGAGTCTACCTACTGGCCATCTCCTGCCCAATAATTCAGTGGTTGGGGAAAAAAACAGTAACAAACTTTAGCATCATTTATAACACGTTTCCACAATTCATTTACTTACCACATGTGTACAAGCCAACAAGTTTTCATCTACTTTATCCTTATATTACGCTAAAAGTTGTATTTTGAGGTCAAATTGCTAAAGCTTATATCTAGGCAATTATTGATCAACGAAAGATAGTATATATGATTAATGGGCCAAACTTGTCACCTAATTTGTTCGATATAGATAGGTCTTTTGCAGTTGTAGATATATTTTGAGATATTTGCTTGTGGGTCGGACTGAATCGAATTTCATTGGGTCCATAAAACATGGCCCAAAACTATTTTGTTGTGCCAATTTGATGGTGACAAATTTGTCTTGAGAAATGACAATAACTTGGTGTATTCAATAAGATGAGCATTAGAGATTAATCCAAACTTGGAAGCAATGACTTGCACACTATGAGGGAACATTTAGGCCATTTATGGGAATAACAACTTTTTGCAATTAGTCTTAAATGAATATATAATTTATATACTGTTTAACAATTGGACTAGATTAGATATCATCATAACAATAAATATAAAGTTACTCAAGACAATCAGTCTTGAATGAGTATAATTCGTATATCGTCTAACAACTACACCAGACTAGATATAGTAACAAACATATACATGAGGTTACTTGAAAAAGATAAAACAAATGATAAATAAAAACAATTTATTGTCCTCACTAAGATTCAGACTCTTATAGCCAAGAAAGAAATAACTCGCTTGACCACTAGACTAATCTTAATAAGTGCACATAACGGTTTTCTTGTGATTATTCGATAATGACAAGTTGGAAAGCAAAATGACAATAACTTGGTATATTTTACTCGATGATCAACCGATAAATACATATTACTTGAAACTCGAAACTATAAGCAATAAGTTCCATATCATGTGAAATAGAAAAGCTCAATGAGCAAGAGATGCATGTAAAATGGTCCATAGGAATTTTCTTATGGCAAGATTGTTGAGATAAATGACACTAACTTGATATAATCAACACAAGATCTGGTTCTAATCCAGCTATTATAATTGCATGCCAAAAAAGCTCTTAGATCTCATAGTTTGAAACCTCTCTTGCACTAAGGAGAAATCAAATAAGGGATAAACAACACTGAACCACATTGCCACATATCAAGAAAATATGTACTAACAAATCTCGATCTCAAGAAAATACTTCAAACCAGACACATTTGCAAGATTTGAATCCTGAACTCTGAACCCTTTATTTCTCGTTCATAACATTAGAAACCCAAACCGTTACACATAATCTAAACCAACAAAATAAACAAGTAAACCAAACCCAAAATGCTACATACAATTTCCTTGAAGCATATGATAATAAATGTTATTCAAAACCAACCCTAACAAAAGTGAGAGAGAAAGGTCACAACTACTCTTTCTTCCCTTCTTTTGCATCTTTCTTCACTTCCTTGGCTGCAACTTCTTTAGCAACTTCCTTCACCTTGGGCTTCCCTTTCTTCGGCTTCATGAAGCAAAAGCACGAGCAACATGGACACTGAAACAAGAACTTCATTGCCTCTTCTTCTTCTTCAGCAGTTTGAGATCTGTTTGGAGCAAACCTTATAATAATGTGAAGACTAAAAAGGTTGAGCAAATTGCATATACCCTTTTTCCTATCTTCTTTAACCTTATCAATGGTGCTCAATTTTCTTCCACCTTTTCGTTTTTTTACTTGTCCTATGCCCCATAGGATTCCACTTCAATCACCATCAAGAAGAAAGTTGTCTTCTCAATAATGCCACCCTTCGGGTAGGGTTGGAGTACGGTGGTGGGGCTCTCCACATGCCCAATCAAACCAACAATGAACTTTATCATGTAAAAACTAACGGTAAATTATATGTATTGTAAATGTTTACAAACTAACTAACATTGTTAGTTTTTTTTATGAAATAATTATTCTATCCCCTCCCATGATTTAAGGGTATGGTTTTAGGGTTTGTTTTGAAAGAGATGATAGTTTTAGGGTTCAGATTTAAGGAGAGGGTAGTGTAGGGTTCCTTATTGGTTTGAAGATTGTCAAATTTAACGGATTGCAAACGGAAAAAATTTTCACCGGTACATTTTGCTAACCACCTAAAATGACCGATGCTTTTTGAACATATATGTTTCGACACCGTTAAAAAGTGAACTTAACCCTAAATTTAACATATAAGATACTATAATTGTAAATCGAGTTACATATATCAAAATGAATTATGTGTATCAACTAAAGACTATAAGTCGAGTTGTCTTCTCAATAATGCCACCCTTTGGGTAGGGTTGGAGTATGGTGGTGGGGCTCTCCACATGCTCAACAATGGAACTAATATATTTAGCATACATGATAATGTGATAGTATATCGAATTACAAGTAACGTTAAGTCGGGTTACATATATCAGATCGAGTTATCTGTATTAACCAAAGACTGTAATTTGTAATCGAGTTACATATATCATATTGGTTTTATAATTCGATATAGAAGTTGATTGAACTAAAGAACTTCTAGCATCTCCATCTATTATCATTTAGGTTGAAAAGTGAGGGCTGCTCTTTGATTTTGTTGGCCCGCAAAAGATTCCTAAGCTGGC
Source organism: Erodium texanum (assembly GCA_036897725.1). Classification (NCBI taxonomy): domain Eukaryota; kingdom Viridiplantae; phylum Streptophyta; class Magnoliopsida; order Geraniales; family Geraniaceae; genus Erodium; species Erodium texanum. Next base: position 11,260 of record JAYMSW010002305.1, on the reverse strand, counting down.
AAGCAATGTGAGGAACATGGGTTCCTACATGGAAATAGTAACATGTCTCCATGGATAAGGGGAAGGTGTAACTTTTTATACAAAAGATTTGAAACTTTTACTAACAACGTAGAACTATTTTTTTATTTTGATCAGTAAAAATCGATTTTTTATTTGATAAGTAATCAAACCACCCAAAGAAGAAGGGCAAGATCATTAGAGATACAACAAAAATAAATAATACATTTAAACTTATTAAAAGATTAGTAGCCCAATGTGATTAGGCACAGATGAGGTGTAGACTGGCCCAAACAGGAGAAGCCCAGGACTAGATGAGACGCTGCCTAGGGAAGACCAACAATCACCCAGACGTGACATGGGGAACTGAAACGACAGGCAGAGAGGCGTGACGCTAGGAAGGAACCAAGGAGAACAAACCGGGTGGAGGGGAGCCTGCCGCCGACCGGCCGAGACGAGGACACCGGCGGCAAAATGGAACTATTGATACTAGTTGTTTCATAACTCAAATGTGTGTTCATCTCTAGCATAACCCAATCTTGAGTCTATGGAGTAATCAGATACTTAAATCTTTAACTCCTTTGGTACTAAAGTAGTTGGGTGTAAAGCATTTTGATGTGGACACTACAGTTGTTTGGTGCTGTGGTACAAACTACTGAGTTATTAACATCACCAACTTGCAATGATTTTGTTTATACTGTTATGTTTTGCTTCAGCCCTCAACTTTTTCCATAGAAAAGCAAGAACTTGAAACAGCCCAGAAAGAGTTAATTGTCTTCACTTGAAATGCCATAAACCATTATGTGCATTACACAAATGGTACGGTAAATCCCGACCATATTCTATGCTTGTAAGAGAACTTATCAGATTTCCAGACATTGCAAGACTTACATTACAAGAAAGAAAAAAAAGAGGAAAGAAACATATATTACACATTGAGGAGGCAAAGCTTTATTCAGTTCAGAGTCGAGCCGACCCTTTCTTTTGCTCAGATGCTTTCCGGTAATCATATACTCCCACACCTCTTTTTCTCCCGACCCGACCTGCATCAACATACTGCACAAGGAGCGGGCACGGAGCATACTTGCTATCCCCAAGGCCTGCGTGAAGTACTCTCATTATCGATAAACACACATCGAGCCCAATGAAATCAGCAAGCTCTAGAGGGCCCATTGGATGGTTTGTTCCGAGCTTCATCCCAGCATCAATGTCTTCTTTCGTTGCAACACCGGTATAGAGCGTGAAAAAGGCTTCGTTTATCATAGGCATTAGGATCCGGTTCACTATGAAGCCTGCGTAGTCCTGAGAGCAAATTACAGTCTTGCCAAACCTGTAAATCAAGCCACATTGAGTTCAACAAAAAGTGGTCAAAGAGTTCAGTTATGTTTATGTCGGGTAATCACCTCTCTGCTAAGGCCTTGGTCGTATTGAATGTCTCATCCGATGTGTCTGCGCCTCGAACAATCTCAACCAATTTCATAATAGGAGGAGGATTCATAAAATGCATGCCAATCACCTGTATACAAAATCTTTCTTGTGAGGTTATAAAAAATATTCGTGCACCGATGTTGAGATAGATTTGATATATTAGAGAAAAGTTATTCATAAATCATAACCAATGCCCTCTTAGCATTTAGAAGTATAATATACTCATAATTCATAAAGCTTCCAAACATGGCATAGAAACTTCAAGAATGTTGAGATAAATATTCATCAGTTACAATATGTAATATCAGTTAATGTAATATATTTTGTTCTTATCATGTCACTGTATGAGATAATCTCTTTTTCTATGTAACTGAAACTACATTTGCATGCTATATATCAAAGCCATTTATACTGTAATAATAATAAAATATCATTTTACAGCATAATACACAAACAAAGATCACTAGATCATATCTAAAGGTACCCAACAGAAGAAAAAAGCTTAAAGCTCAACCACACGGCAATTACAGCTAATACTAAGAATAAATCAATGATATGAAAAAGCAAAACTTTTTTGATCAACATCTATTTGCTACGTGACTCTGATACCTACATCACGTGCAAAAGCCAGAATTGAGCGTTAAACTGGACACGATGATCATGATCTGATACCATATTAAAGTCCGACTAACATAAAAACTCGATATATGATGGTGTTATAATTAACATCAAGTAACCTGGTGAGGTCTGCTAGTAATGGAAGCCAAACGAGTTATGGAGATTGAACTCGTATTAGAAGCTAAAATTGCAGAGCCTTTGGTGATCTTATCCAAATCAAGGAACAGCTTCTTCTTCACTTCCTCGGACTCTACAATAGCTTCCACAACAACATCGGCCGATCGAAGCTCCTCCAAATTCGAGGTATATCTCAGGCGTTTCAGAGCATCATCACCCACAACCTGTTGAATACAAGATCAAAATAGTTTGTAATAAGCCAACGAATTGGGTATGATTAACTCGAGCCCACGATGTCGATTGTCGTGGATTTTATAGAAAGGGGATCAAGATCGGAGCTTAATATGAACCTGAGAGAGGAGGCCTTTGGAGACGAAGCGTTGGATGGAGGTTTTGATCGATTTGGCGGCTCGGTCGAGTGCGGCAGGGGCGGGGTCTACTAGCCATACGTCGACGCCGTGCACGGCGGCGAGTTGGGCGATGCCGGAGCCCATTTGGCCGCTACCCACCACACCGATCTCCTTGGTCTCGCTCATTTCCGTATCGATCTTACCAACGTTCGTTGGTGTGATAGTGAGTGAGTGATTCAAGTATAAAAACAAGTATTTTTAACCAAAAAAGAAAGTAGAAAACGAGTCGGCGACACACGACAGGTCATAGGATAAGATGAGGAACGATCTAAATATGAATTCAATAATATGATTGGGCTGGGCTGGGCTCCACAAAGATTCAGGTAGTACTAGCTCGGCCCATTCTCAAACCTAGCCCGCCCAATTGTTGTTGAAAAAGATTTAAATAAGAACATATCCCTAGTAGAAGTGGTCCGAGGGAGTTAGCTTAACCACTAGGGATTAAACGCTGTCGTTTGTAGTTATTTGTTTTGAATCATTTTATACGTATATCTTGATCTATTATCCGGTCTGATCTGAATATTAAATAATATATGAACAATATTTATTTAATACTGATTGCAAGAATTAATTATTATTCTTATAGTATTACCATCTTGATCACTTTTTTTTCTTTTTGATACAAGATCACTGTTTTTTTTCAATGTAGCTTTTTGGGACAAATCTACGAGGCTTTGATGGATTGACTTCAAATCTAAGGTCGTAGCAGGGAGTGTGTCTGGTTTTATACTTGGCATTGTAATTTGTTTTCTTCTATAAGTATTTTGTTTGGTCCTAATAAACTTATATATAGTTTTTTTTTCAAATAAATGTCACATATATTATATATCAATCATGAAGACATACATATCAATTTTTGGACGTACAAGATAATAATCATTACAGACTCTAAACTTGGTGGGAATAACCATTCTTGCATACAGCTTTGAATGAGCATAGCTCGCGTACTACATAACAACCAGACTAGAATAACAACAAATAAATGTGTAGCAACAACACAATAAACGAGCACCTAAGTCAAATACAGCTAACACTTTTTTTTTCTCTCCAGTAAACTAGCCCTAATGTTTACCAGACTTGTTCTTAAGAATCAAGATCATCATTTTATAAGGATGCTTTGTCCCTACTCAGCATCACACATGCCGCCAAAATCGATGCTCATGCTCCTCTTCTTCCGGATCCAGATGGAGGTCGGATCCGGGACGGAAGAGTCTAGATCGGACCACCGACTAGAGCTCCTCTCGCTTGCTAGAAGCTCTACATCACATATCTGAGACAGACAGACAAATAGGGACTTGTTAGATGTCGAAATCATTATCACCGTGGCAGAGACGGCGACCCCTGCCCGACGACCAGCACAATAACTTCACTCCCTTGAAGATGTCGAGAAGTCGGTGCAACAAGGGTTTTTTCAAAGGAGAGAAAAAAAAAATTTTTAAACTACACGCATTTTTTACATAAATGTTTTGTTAATCCCCAACTTTTACTTTGTGTTACAATATTAAATATGACCATTATATTAAAAAAAAAAGTAAGATTCTTTCAATTTAATGAAGATAATTAAATTTAGATTTTATGTTTTAGTTTTTCAAAAATGAGAGTATATATGACTCCATCTCAATTTTGAAAGAAGAGAGTAACGGGGAACCCAAGCCCGCACCCAACGGACAAGCTTAATCACTTACTAGTGTTTATACAATTTCAATGTATTTATTGGATCAAGAAATAAGGATCCAATATGTATTGTTCGTTATCTTGAGTTTTTGCCCAAACATCGCATATAAGTATAAAAACAATAGTTTTGAATCTCTCATTCAAATAATAGAGCTTTGTATTAAACTTTTGGATTGGATCTTTGATTTTTTTTTTTTTTTACAAGAACAACACATGCATTTAAATTGACGTGGATTCTAAGAAGAAACTCATAAACCAGCAACAAAGTTCACAAATATTCAATACATACACCAAAACATACAATATGTGACAACAAAAAGAATCATATCGCTTAGAAGAGGTGAATAATCATGTTCCAAAATCTAAACGTCGTATTAATAAACAATATTATAAAAGATCACCGAAAATGAACCCTTTGACCTTGAAATATTAATCAGATGATACCTCTTTACTAACCTTTTGAGTCGACCCTAAAAATGACTCATGCATTCACTCCCTTAAGTTAGTCTCATTCAAAGATAAGCTAGCTCCACTTATCTAACCACACACTTATCTTCCATAACAAAGCACTAACTTTGTGGATAAAACATGGCATAATAGTAGACTTGGACCGTTTACCATTTGTACATGCAAAAGGAAAAAGAGAAAAAAAAAATAAAAAAAGATAATGTGCACAAAAAGAGTTGATGATTACAAGCAATTTGAGGTGAAAGAATTCTTTTGGGTAGACTAAATGTCAACCACTCAAAGAAAAAAGATAGAAAAAAAGGGTCCATAAAAATTGGTGATCATTGATTAATGTAGTGTAGAGTGGACAATGCAACCAATATTGGTTTCAATAAACTTAGGTGAGAAGATATAATCATGACTTGTGTCATAAAACAAAAGTAACAAAAAAGAAGACTTTGTTACATTACCTAACCCAATATATTACTAATTGATATCAGCCTTCTCTTATGATAAAATTAGAGAAAATGGTTGGGAATTTCTTGACCTAATCCTATGACTTTTACCCCTTTTCTTGATTAGAATTTATGATGAGAGGAAATAATTTTGCATCATCATTTTTCTCATATGCATTAAAAGATGGCGCAAGTCTTAAGAAGGAAACTACAAACCACTAATAAAAACCAATAAAAGTTAAAACATGCAATAAGTAATAATGAAAACAATTCTACAGTTTATTTCAACAAAAAAAAAACAATTCTACAGTTCATAAAATATAAAAAATTCTGGATGACACGTTAGCAAACAATATCATAAGAGATTATCAAACAATACGAACTGTCTAACCCCAAGAGTCTAAGCATATCATACACTTTTACTAACTCAAAAAGAATAGTGGATCGGTTTTAAAATTGACTCCTAAACAAATACTCACAAGATATGATATTACATTATCTATAATTAATATAAAAAACAGGACGGTCAGCTTTTTTCTATTAAAGTGAGCTGAATTAAAAAAACAGTTATTGATCTATAAAAAAAAAATCATTGAAATCTTAGTTAATAGAGAACTAAATCAAAACAAAATGATATCTAAGTTGTGAAAGCTACTTCATGCATGTTTATTAAGCACATTTTTAGTTTTGTAATTATTGAATACAAACATTGTATGGATATTATCCTTGTTATACTTAATTTATTTTTACTTTTTAGTGTGAAACTTTAAATCACTCATGTGGTTCAATCATGAAATTGAATATTTGATTTTTTTTTTCTTTTTTAAAGAGAATATTTGATTACTTAAATGAATATATTATGATTTCTTGTTTTCTTATCTTAACCTAGAAATGAGTGAATATTTAATATTGGATTGTATTTCTTGAATAATGGTAATTTAATGCATGTCAACCAGTCTAACTACTAAAGAAACTATCCATACTGATATCAGAAAAAAAAAAAAAAAAAAACTATCCAAAGAATTTAATGAGACTCAAAAGCATTTATGAACAAAACCAAACTACGCCGAAAATGAAACCAAACCCTACTCTTTTATTTACTACTTGAGGCTCTTAAACCTACGAGTCATTTATTAACCCTATCCTTCAACTACCAAACCAAAATATCATAGACAAAGTGAAGATATTTTTGAGTCCATTTATGAAAGCCAATAGCATTTCGAGGAAGAAAAGAGATGATAAACAAAGGATACCATAGTAGTAAACAAGTGAAAAGGAAAAAAGATTATTCAACTCCTAATTAAAATAATAAATCATGTATCCATTAGGATATTAACCCCATAGTTAAGGGATCAATTTCTCTTAGTAGTCAAGGAACGAATCTTGATAAGGATAATAATTGTTTTTATTTACATTTGTATAGTCCGATTTGATTGTTAGTTTCAGTCTCTGAAGTCTGTAATGTAACTATTTTACTTTGTACGATAATGATTCAATATGTATATCTTTGTAATTGATATATATATATATAACATATGAATTTCCACTATCTTCGAACAATCATTAAGACTCGATCGAACAAAAAATTTCCTTGCAACATTGAGCAAGAACTGATTAATCATAACTCACACCCTATCATTTTAACCGGTACTTACGTTCACGTGAACTCCATTATTCACGTCTCATGAACAGGATCATAAACCTTTCATGTCCTCTCCTCTCCTCTCCTACAGACGTCATCATGTCGTCGCCCAAGCCGTCTCCGTCGTTCCTCCCTCGCTGTTGCCTGCCAGCTGCCCTCCGTGCCACCGCCACCCAACCATGGCCCAGCCCAACCCGTTCCACCATCGTCCAACCATGCCCCCTCCTAACCTTGCCCGGCTAGTCTTGTCAGCCATCTTGGTTCTTGTATGTGAAGTTTCGTTCAGAGGAAGCTTTTCGGGTTGTCTTTGGCTGCTGATTTTTTAGTTATTTGTTTAGTTGTTTTTGTTAGTCAATAAGTTGTCAGCGTCGGCTAATTTTGTTCTAAACTCATCCCTATCTTTACGAGTCCCTGACCTCAAAAAAAAAAAAAATCATGCAATAACACAAATTCACTCAAGAATCATGGGTTTGGTGAGTTTTCACATGTATGCAAAAAAGTGAGAAGTTGACCAAACCAACAACATGAATTGACTCTCTTATTAGATTTTGCATTACAGCCCCGTGACGTCTTCTTCCCACCGCTCACATCTCTCTCTCTCTTTTGAGTTTTGCTTCATCTTCTTCTTTTCACCAAAACACATTAATGAATGGAGGAAGGTAACCAACTCCAACGGTACATGTTTCAGTGCTTCGTGCCATTGTTTGATAGTTATGCTTCAACCACCTCTAATCCTCAACTTACAATAAAGCGAGTTTTATAATCCCAATTTCAATCTGATCTTCCATTCCATTTGAACTGATAGTTCCTTTATGTTATGATTTCATTTTTATAAAATCATTATGGATAAACTGATCATTTGACAACTGTCAGAATTCAATCCGAAGATCGTCGTTTAAGATTTTTCTTATTGAACGGCAACATGTAGAACTATAAAATTCTCTCTTTTTAATCAAATTGAACAAATTCAAATCACAATTTTTGTTGCAAAGATTCCAATTAAAAGAAAAGGACTCTATGTACCACAACTATTCATTAGTAGTAATGAGACCAATACAAGCTAAACACTCTTTATCCTTTTGCACCTCTCTTCTCAGTACTAATAGTACTATGCACATCTATTCAAATGCTCTGTTAGTGGACCAAAAACAGAGTATAGTGACCCCTAAAATACTGAGGACTTTGGTACCCATTACAGCCCACAGGTCACACCAGAATCTTCTTATTCTTCTCCACAAGAAAGAGAAGAGAAATACTCAAAACTAAACCTCAGTTTGGTGTTGACAAATCAGAAAACAGATAGAAGAAAAAATGGAAAATTGTTCAGCAAAGTCAGCTCTTGTGTTGGGTTCTGGGTTTTGTGTCATTAAGATAATACTTGTTTGCTTAGCTTAGTGCGTGTTTGTGTAATAAAATAGAGATTCTCAGGAAAGAAAGAGAGCTTTCCCTTTTCTGTATTGCACTAGCTCCAACTGTTCTTTTGATTTGAAATATGTGCTCCTTTTCTTTTTCTTTATTATAGATTCTGTCCTCTTTGAAAAAAATTGTGAGAGAGAGACTTGTGGTTTTCAAATTGGGTGTGTGAGTGAGAGTGAGACTCATCACAGTGGAGAAAAGTGGGCCACTCTTTGATTTTGTTGGTTGTGTTTTGTTGGGTTCATAGGAGGCTATTGCTTCATTCCAAAGTGAGGAAAAGATTGAAGCTTTCAACTGTTTCGAGTTCAAATTTTTATACCCTTTCTTGTGGAGCTAGCTCATGGGTTCTTCATGTTTGAGTCAACAATCTTGGGATCTGATATGGGTTGGGATCTGATTTTGCTTCACCTTCACTTCCAAGCTGTTATTGTTTTTGGATTCTTAGGTGTCTTCGGGATGTGGGTTTGAAATTTGTTTTCATTTGGGTCTCTCTTTCTTACTGATTAATACTTGTTTAATAGATTTGGTTTGGGGGGGCTCCTCTCATTTTTGTCAAGGGTTTTGGTTTCAAGTGGGTCTCATTTGGTTAAAGTTCTCACCTTTTCCTTCTCTGCTGCCTCCTTACAAGCTGCCCTTCACTGATTTCTCTGGGTTTTGAGTTTTCTTCATCTGGGTAGTGTTTTTTTGAGCTCAGAATCAATGGAGGTTCTGGGTTTAGGGGTTTGATTTCAGGTTTTGGAGACTGTGTTGCTTCATCTTCAAGCTGCAACTTTGGGCATGTGGGTATGTGGTTTTCTTCATTTGGGTCTCTGTAACCCAATCATAGTATTGTCCTTGAATTGAATTTGGTTCTTTTTCTTTTCAGCAATGGAGGTACTGTTGATTTCTCCAATGACTTTACTCAAATGGGTCTTATTGGCTTTTCTTTTGTGTTTATCTTTTGGTCTTGAAACCCAATCTTGTGACCCAAATGACCTCTTGGCTCTCAAAGGATTTGCAGAGACCCTCAGAAATGGCTCCATTGTGTCCTCATGGTCCAATGCATCCCTATGTTGCAAATGGGTTGGTGTTTCTTGTGGAAATGGGAGCAAAGTCACATCTCTGATCTTGCCCAAGAAAGGTCTACAAGGCTCGATTCCTCGCTCTCTGGGCTGTTTAGATCACCTGAAGTTCCTTGATTTGTCTGGTAACGATCTTGAAGGAGAGCTTCCTATAGAGCTCTCAAGGTTGAAGGAGCTTCAAGTTCTTGATTTGAGCCACAACAAGCTCTCCGGGCCGGTTTCTAGACCTCTCTCTGGATTGATATCACTTTACTCTCTCAATATCTCCAGCAACTTGTTCAATGGGAGTGTCTCTGAGCTTCAAGGTCTCTCCAATCTCGTCATCTTCAACGTGAGCAACAATTCACTTACGGGCCAATTCAGTTCTGGTATCTGCAGCTCCTCGAGAGATCTTCGAGTCCTTGATTTGTCTATGAATCGTTTCAATGGTGATCTTCAGAGCTTAAGCAATTACAGCACATCTCTCCAACAGTTCCATGGTGATGGGAACTCGTTTTCGGGCCATCTCCCGGAGGCATTGTACTCAATGGCGTCATTGGAGCAATTCTCAGTCTCCATGAACAAGCTCTCGGGCGAGCGGAGCGAGAATTGGGGTAAGCCCTCGAGCCTCAACGAGTTCATTATCGATAAAAATCAGTTTTCGGGTTTGATCCCTAATGTATTTGCTAACCTTACACAACTCCATACATTGGTTGCACACTCAAATTTCTTCAATGGCACATTACCACAAACCTTGTCCTTATGCTCCAACCTTAGAGTCCTTGATCTTCGTAACAATTCCCTCACCGGCCCAATCGACCTCAACTTCACGGGACTGCCCAATTTGTGCACTCTTGATCTTGCAACAAATCGCTTCCACGGGTCACTTCCTGATTCATTATCTAGTTGCCATGAACTCGAGATCTTGAGCCTAGCCAAGAATGGGCTCTCGGGCGAGGTCCCTAACAGCTTCACCAAGCTCAAGTCTCTCTCATTCCTCTCCTTATCGAACAATAGCTTCGTGAACTTGTCTACTGCATTGTCCGTGCTGCAGAGTTGCAAAAACCTCACTACTCTGATCCTCACCGAGAATTTCCATGGCGAGGAAATTCCTGAGAATGTGAATGGTTTCGAGAGCTTAACGGTTTTGGCGCTTGGAAATTGTGGTCTTAAGGGGAAAGTTCCGCTCTGGTTGCTGAGATGCAAGAAGCTCGAAGTTCTTGATTTGTCATGGAATCGGATAGATGGGTTTATCCCGAATTGGGTTGGAGAAATGGATAAATTGTTTTATCTGGATTTATCGAATAATTCTCTAACAGGAGAGATCCCGAAGAGCTTGACGAATCTGAAGAGCCTAATCGATTGTTGCAGCTTATCGAATCATGCCTCTTCTGCTGGGATCCCGTTATATGTGAAGCGTAACCAGAGTGCTAATGGTCTGCAATATAATCAAGTCTCGAGCTTCCCTCCATCGGTGTATTTGAGTAATAACAAGCTTCACGGCCCGATATGGCCCGAGATTGGGCTGTTGAAGCAGCTTCATGTATTGGATTTGAGCAAGAACAACTTAACCGGTACGATTCCTGGAAACATTTCTGAGATGGAGAATCTTGAGGTTTTGGATTTGTCTTCCAATGATCTTGTTGGTTCGATCCCAGGCTCGTTGATTAAGCTCACTTTTTTATCGAAGTTCAGTGTTGCTAACAATCATTTACAAGGTACGATTCCTAATGGAGGCCAGTTCTTGAGCTTCCCTGCCTCGAGCTTTGAAGGAAACCCGGGATTATGCGGTGATCTTGATTCTCCGTGTGAAAACCTCGGCACTATGATGCTTAAGCCGCGAGCTCAATCTCGTTCTGATAGTAAATTCAATCGAAACAGTATTATTGTTATAACGATTAGTATAGCCGTCGGGATGTTACTACTTCTCGGAGCTCTTTTGCTAAGGATGTCGAGAAAGGACGGATCCATGGATCGGATCGATGATTTCGACGGGGCCCGGGGGGTATCCCACGC
>JAYMSW010002304.1:0-14163 GCA_036897725.1 Erodium texanum | reverse complement strand
TGACGGAACGGGTGCATTCGCGGATGGATCGAATTTGCGGATTTTTTGCACACCCCTAGTTGGGACCGTGTGGAACTAGAGATAGATTGTCAAGGTTTGGTACTACTAATCCAAAGTTCCACTCCTGTGTTAACTCCTTTGTACCTCATCATCGAAGACTGTCAAGTCATATTGAGGCAGTTAAGGCTTCTAACAGTCAAGTATGTTAGAAGATCAGAGAACGCTGCAGCTCATGTCTTAGCTAGAGGTGCTTGTGTCTATTCTGATTTTGATTCCGATATTATTCCATTGCCTCAGCCTGTTCAGGCATAGATTATAATTGATCTGATTCAGTAATAAAGTATCGAGGCTTTAAAAAAAAAAATAGCTCATAGTCGAAAGGAACGGGACATAATTAACCCTAATAGTAATTATTAAGGGGATGAACACCTCTAATCACGTGTGTGGACGTGGGAAAAGAAAGGGCCGGCTCTAATGATGTTGTTGCCGTTATATTGAAACCGTCTGGAAAACTACAAGAAACCCTCTTTCCTCCATTTTTTAAAGTTTAAAATCAATATCAAACTTTGCAAAAATGGCTGGACTTTACGAATAACCCAAATAAGCAACACCAACACAGCAAGAAGTCAAGACAGAAAGCGCGCGCAGGTGGGTCTCGATGGACATGGACGACTGGGATTTGAGTGCTGAAGAGCTCGATCTTCTCGAACGCGACGCTCTCAACCAAATCGCTCAACAACGCAGCTCCTCTTCCTCTCCAGCCTCTACCACTTGTCCTGATCCCCCTCTTTGTTCTACTCGACAATACCAGCCACACCAACCCTGCAACTTTAAATGCCCCCCTCCAAAACTGACCGCCATTTCTTCTCGCTCTACTATGGTAAAACCCTACCCTTTTCTTGTTCTTGTTGAACAGATAATGGGTTCTTTCTCTTTTCTCTTTTATGGCTCTGTTGCTCTTTGTCTTGCCTTTATTTCAATGCAAAATTTGATTTTGTGAACCGGCATTGGATGATTTTTTTTAGAGCATTGGATGTTGGCATGTAATGTACTTGTTTGTGCCTTTTCCTTAGGACAGGCTAGTGATGCTAAGAATGACTTATACCAGTTAAATTACTGAAAATTGATTGGCTTTTGCAGCATTATCGTCGGTGGTTTAAATTTTGAACTGGGTTATTTCTTAATGTACTGGTAATTGTGATTCCAGGTTGAACCATGGTTGCCCGGGTCCAAAATATTACCCCCTTGTGCCTCATCAAAGGACCCCCCTGGTTAGTTTAATACCGCATTTCACTAACCCAAGTTAACAACTTTTTATACTTATTAAAGCAGTTAATCTCACTCTCTTTGTTCTGGTTTAAATTTCCTTCATGCTGGTTTGAATTTATATCCTACTCCTTTATCTAGTGAAAGAGGGAGTTTCAAAGGAATTACCAAAGCTTGCTGTCAAATTTTTTCTCCATGCCACTGGAAACATTGCTGCAAAATTTCCATATGACCAAGTATGACTTTGAGCTGCTTCAGAAATTTTCTTTGCTAATTCTCTTATTTTGCTAATATTTTATGCTTCATCTTCGACTAGGTAGTAGTGGCAGCCTTCCGCAAGATCCCCAAAGCCATTTGGAAGAGCAAAGAAAGGTATTATATAGAACTATAGTTGCTGGTTGCATGTTTTACATCTGGTGATACAGTTGGACCTAGCAATAATTCAGCTTTATCCTAATGTTTACTGCTGGAATGCAGGCTATGGATGTTCCCTGTATCTTCTCTGTCATCAGCTCAGAAAGCTCTTAGTGAAATAGTTGATATTAATGTAGAGGTTAATAACTTCTACCTTTCTTCTTTTGTCATTTTACAACCTTCTACAACAATATTATATACTAGTTTGCTGCTCTGCTGAAAGTCTTGTTTGAAATCATGCTGATTGATTCCTTCATCTTTCAGGTTCTTTGTCATCTTTTACCTTTTCTGTTCATGTTGAGCATTTCTACGTAACTTTTAACTTGCTCATGTGGTCCTAGAATGACTATCTTTCTGTGAGGTTGCCGCCTGGATCACCCTAACCTTCTTCTGTATTTCTTTTTGGCGTAACGTTTTCCAGGTAGAGAACTTGGATTCCTTTGTCCAACATGCCATTGCTGCTGCTTCTACTGTCCCAGATCTTCGAGGTATATGCTGGGGTTTCATACTTTGTTGGTCAATCAACTTTTCCTTGGTGGTGTTTGTTTTTAACTGGATCAAATAATTTATTGCAGTATGTTTTTAGTTATCTATTACCCTTTGAAGCTGTAAACATGAAATACTATTAGTCAAATCTGTCTTCCATAGATTGGGTACTAGGCATTGTGTCAGAACTTTTTGGGGGCTTCAATGTGGATTTTGGTAGGTTTATCTCTTTATTTGTTATTGCAAGTGATACTGGAAGTTAATTTTTCTTTCTTTCTTTTTCACAAGATCGATATGATAGAATACCTAGTGATATTGAATCAAAGCTTCTACCTTTTCAGCGGGATGGCATAAGGTATATTTTCTATATAAACATATTCCGTCTTCAGACCAATATCATGACATGCATTAGCCATGTTTACTTATATTCTTAAAAAAATTCTACCCCTTTTTCAATATGAAGCCATGGTAGTGTCTGTTTTATTGAACATTTCTACTTCACTGTTCTTTTTAGGTTTGTGTTGCAGCATGGAGGGCGTGTTTTGCTAGCAGATGAAATGGGGCTAGGAAAGACTCTTCAGGTAATTTGTTATATAGGCCCCTGAACTGGTTATCTATTATCTGTTCCTTTTCATTTATTTTTTCTTTTCTGACTGTATGGCCACTTGCTTTCTGAACTACACCTTACTCTTCACTGACATTTTACTCTAACAACCAGTACCATCTCTTTATGCTTTATTTATATTCTGTTCTTATTCAGCTATGCTGTGAACTTTACAAGCTCACATATTTTTTTTCTTTTTCTTTCTCAAGCTGAAACATGGGATCTTAAATTGTGTGATTTTGGACCATCCACTTCAATTTCTTTTGAAATGGACTCGGAAAAGGGGAAGTCTAACATTTGATCTCTAGTGAACACTGCAAAATATTAGAATTTGTTAAAATTCATTTTAGCAGTACTCTTTATAACTTAATTAATGACATATATTTTCATTATTATATGCATGTATACTGAATACTTTCGTGGCTTCCCAGGCTATTTCTGTAGCCGCATGTGTTAGTGATGCATGGCCCGTCCTTGTACTTACACCATCTTCATTGCGTTTGCATTGGGCTGCAGTAAGTTCTAATCATTCTCATACTCTTCTTCTGTTAACCAGGCTTCTCTTGTGGTTGTATTTACTCTTTTTTATTTTTTTTATTTTTGTATTTTGCAGATGATTCAACAATGGTTGAATATACCTTCATCAGACATCCTAGTATGCTTTTCATTGTGCATTCTGTTGGTGGTTTTGTTTTTTTTTCTTCCATTTTTCTTGTTCTGTTCACATCCTTGTTTTCAGACTATTTATTACTCTTTCACACTTCTCTTTCTCATCATGTGACTTTTAATAGATTGTTTTATCTCAATCGGGTGGTTCAAACAGAGCTGGATTCACGATAGTGCACTCAAGCACCAAGGGTTCTATTCACCTTGATGGCCTTTTCAACATCATTTCTTATGATTCAGTTCCTAAGTTGCAAAATTTATTAATGGCATCTGACTTTAAGGTACAGACACAAATTCCAATTACTATGAATTTCTTAATTTTATCAGTTTTATCCTTTCATAGTTCAGAACTTTAAGGTTGGAAGTTGATTATGATTGAGAGTGCAAAATATCAGGTTGTTAATAAACATGCAAGTTTTCTCTTCTTTTTTTCTATTTTAAGTAATTATGATATCAAAGGGGACATACTTCACTTTCTGTGGTAAAGATAAGAATTTGCATCCAGAAAAAAGAATTGGAGAGTATGCATTTGCAGCTTGTAATTTCTATTTTTGTGTACTTCTAGCTCAGATACATATTCTTCCAGAAATGATATATTTTTATATAGGTTGTGATTGCAGATGAGTCACACTTTCTCAAAAATGCTCAAGCGAAGAGGACAATTGCTTCCCTCCCGGTTATAAAGGTTCTTTCTCTGTTTGTAAATCATCAGCATTGCAAGTTTAGCTTTCTGATAATTCTGTATGTTGCTTCCCTTCCAATTATAGAGACGCATCTCTATCTTTCTTTGTCTGCCTCCCCTCAGCCCCTCTCCTGTTTGTTACTGAAATTTGTAATGTTACTAATTTTCAGAAAGCTAAATATGTTGTTTTGCTCAGTGGAACACCTGCTTTATCACGGCCTATTGAGTTATTTAAACAGGTACTTTGCCATGTTTAATATATGAATTATGGCTCCTCGATGTTTTTAAGCATTTAGAAGTATTTCTTTATATATCAGTCTACATGATTTTGGCAAACTGCTTTGCAGCTGGAAGCATTGTATCCCGATGTGTACAAGAATGTTCACGAATATGGTAAACGGTACTGCCAGGGTGTAAGTCAGAGCTTAAATCAATATTACTGTTTAATCTATTCATTTTTATTCTGGTTGATATGTCACATTGCTGTTATCTTAATGTTGCAGAGTGTATTTGGAGTTTATCAGGGTGCAAGTAACCATGAAGAGTTACACAATTTGATGAAGGCAACAGTGATGATTCGCAGGTTAAAAAAAGATGTACTTTCCGAGCTTCCTGTGAAGCGTAGGCAACAGGTATATTTTGGTCTTCCATATATATAAATTCAAATGTCAACTTTAGTTAAAGTTTCAATCAAGAAAGGCACGCTGTTCTTTGTTTTCTTTCTTCAGATTTAGCTAAACTCTTATGTAGATAAGAGTGAGAATTACATTTAAGTTAGTGAGAGCTTGGCTTTCAGTCCAGTTCATGAATATTTTATGCCATGTACTTATATTTCTTTGTGGTCCCCTCTGCTTGCATGTGTTAAAGATATTTTATTTTATTTTCCTTCTCACTTGGCTTGCAGGTTTTCCTAGACATGGCTGAAAAGGGCATGAAACAGGTCAATGCGTTGTTTCGTGAGGTAATACTTTATTACCATTCTCTTAGAATGTTGAAAACAAAGATATTTTGTATCTCGTTCTGGTATATCACTATATAGAACTATAGAAATTTCTGTTTTATCTGATGTTTTCTTTATTTCTATATTTGATAATTGGTCTGTTTTCTTCTTATTTATTGTGTCCTTGTTTTATATATATTCGAAGCATTAGTAGATATTACTAGCACCATATAGGTGCTCTCTGATTGTCTCTTGGTTATGTACGTTTGTTGAACAACATGATTAGAAAGAATACAGCTAATAGTTATGTTTTGTACTGTAGCTGGAGATAGTGAAAGCAAAAATTAACGCCTGCAAATCAAAAGAGGAGGTTGAATCACTAAAGTTTACCAAGAAGAATCTTCTCAATAAGGTGTATTGAGTGAACTTCTAATTTAGTAATTTTGGCCATAAATTGTTTATAAAATAATTACTATTGGCTAAGTTGAAGTAATTGGCAGGTATACTTATGTTGATCTGTTTTGGCCTCCAGATATATACAGATTCTGCAGAAGCCAAGATCCCAGCAGTAATCGAGTACTTGGGAACTGTCATAGAGGTATTCATCGCCCTTCTTCTTAATGTTCCCCTCATTATAAGTTTCATGTAATAAATCCTATATTTCATCCAAAATAAGATTCACCAATGCGTTTTTTTTGTAGGCCAAGATTCACCAATTTCAATGTGGTTTATGACAAAAACATACTTAGATTGCTTTGCACTTGTGCATCATTTTTTCCATTCTTGAACCTTACTGCATAGTGATTATTGCAGGCTGGGTGCAAATTTCTAATATTTGCATATCACCAGAGCATGATTGACTCAATACACGAGTTTCTTCTGGTAAGAAGACACATTTTATTGAAATTTTATCAACATGGATCCATCCTCATGAGAAGATTCAATTTTTAGAAGAAGAAAGTGGGTTGCATTAGAATTGACGGTGGAACTCCAGCAGCGTCCAGACAAGCTTTGGTGACAGATTTTCAGGAAAATGATGCTATCAAGGCAGCAGTTATATGTTTTCTCTCTCTATCTCTCTCTACATACATATGGTCCTGTACCAAGGCAGAGCTCTTGCACAATGCTCAGATATTAGTCTCATCATGTGGGTGCCATTTTGGTGCAGCTATCTATCAGAGCTGGTGGTGTTGGGTTGACTTTAACAGCTGCAAGCACAGTTATATTTGCAGAGTTGTCATGGACTCCTGGTGATCTTATTCAAGCTGAAGATCGTGTTCATAGGATTGGCCAGGTTGGTACGCTTTGGTTTAATGTAGTTTTCTGAATCCAGAAATAAGCGAAAACAGTTTATTGGAAAAACAACTAATGTTTGTGAGGTTGCTTTTTGGTGGATGCTTCGTTGGGGTCCATGGCACAAGCTTGCTTCACTGTTAACTGCTGCACATTTGTTTACTCGTCTGTATGCATACTCATTTGACACACTGGTGGGTATTCATGTTCTTAGGTTTCTTCGGTGAATATATACTACCTACTGGCAAACGACACAATTGATGACATCATTTGGTATGCCATTTACATGTTGGGACGAAATAATCTACCACGTTTCCATTGGCTGTGGACTGTTATTTGTATGCTGAGCATCTTTATATGTTTTCTTTATCCAGGAATACTGTGCAGAGCAAGTTGGAAAATTTGGGACAGGTTGTTTATTTCTAAGCTCATTTATTTATTTACTTCCAAATACCTTGTAGCAAATGATCGTTGAGTAGTGTGTGATAGTACACTGAATGTTGCTATTGAATTGGACAATCAGATGCTAGATGGGCATGAGAATATCATGGTAGTTTCAGGCACTCAGAAATTACGCAGTCCTGCAAAAGCAAAACACGCTTGACTCATTCGTAAAGCGCTGCAGCAATAATGCCAAGGATGACCGGCAACATCAGTCCAGGCTGAAGTTCCCCAGACACTGATACTCACACCTGCTATTATACATTGTATACAAATAGAGATACTGAAATACGTGTGAAGTTAAAAACATCCTATACCTGTTCATCATTTCTTTACCTAATCTTTAGACAAAACTTACTACTGGTTGCCCTGTTAACTTCCGATTCTGCAAAGATTAAAAATTTCTGTGATTTTGAATGATCCAATGCAACTCTTTTTAAAGTACCAAACACCATAGTATATGACAATAACTCTATTAGTACAGAACACAGGATGGCAAAGAAGGTGAAGAACGAAGGTGGTTCTATACAAGTCACAAGACAGACCACCATTTGGTCGGTACTAACAAGTGAGATTTTTTTTTTTGATATAAAAGTTGCTATCAATTTTATATATTAAAAGAAGATATATATGCTATCTGTTGGATGTTCAAGGCAAACTCCCTCACAATCTAGACTTGGTGCAAATAGGATTCATGTAGTCAGTTTCTTACAGAGTATAGCTCTCGTACCGCTTATAATCTGGACCTATATGAAAGGACATGGGCGCTTTGGATGCGCATCTAAACAGACAAAAGTCTGATATTAATCCATCCGACGCTGGCAACTTATTAACTAATAAACACAACTAAACAAAAAAACTAAAAAAACATGAACGAAAACGATCCGGAAACAGATACGAACCACCGATCTCGAGCGTGCCTCAGGAATTGGGAAGCACGACGATTGAACCAGTTCCATGACGAATCTGGTTGTCCAGTACGAAACTAGACGGCCGGTCAGAGCAACCAATGGGCCCCGGGCATGGGGAATACGACCTCCGTCTGATGAGACCAGGAGGGCCGATTCGGGACAGAAGCGAGACGGGGTGGTTGGACTGGCTAGAGGGGACGGCGGCCAAAAGGAGGGTGACTGATTTGGCGGTGGAGACAGTAGCTCTGTTGACGGATCAATATCTATAGGACTGACAAGAAGAGGGGGAGAGAGCACGATGCCTTCTCCCAACGACGACTGGATACTAGGGTCGAGAGCATTATTTATTTGTGCAGTAAACGAAGAAGCACAAGTTTGAACTAACACTGCAAATCAGAAGAACATACGCAAAAACCATGAATGCCCCTAATGTGGCTGCTTCAGCAGTAGCTACCGACCAATAACCACAAATGCACAACAAATCAACTATAAAACGTCCTTCCAAAATAAATGATCAATGTATAACAACAAAACAAAGAGATTTATAATTTTCCCAGCAACCAAACAACAATTGCTACAAAAAAAAAAAAAAACTACATTCCTTTAATACATATGACTTCTCAGGACAATAAGAACACCTAGCTGCTCAAAACTAGCAACTATAACTAAGTTACTTGATTTATTAAGACAATAGCTATACACCCTGATCCCTCAAAACTATGGGATTTAATAAAACTTACTTCAAGATAAAAGAAATTAAGAATAATATATTGAAGGCACCAAGTTGGCAATATCCACAACAGACTTGCTATTTACAGTTATTATAAACTGATCAAGAAAGGTACCAGCAAGGATATGACACCAACATTTCAAATGTAAAAGAGCTCCCCCTAAGATGATGCTGCTACACCCAAATCTTTCCTGTCTTCACCAAGGAACTTTGCTACAATAAGATCCACATCCTCCAAACCAACCTTGATGCAAAGAGGATTTGACGGAGTCCTAACCGAATCATCCACCATCTCAGATTGAGTTTCATCAACAGGACTCATAACCCTAACATTAGGGCCATCTTTGCATTTCCCCATACATTTGCATCCAACCACTGCACCTTCAATCCCAAGTACTCTTTCAAATTCATCCAACAATGCTTCTGCTCCTGATTTCATGCACTTTTTGCCCATGCACACCTCAATGCTTTTTGTCAACACCGTTGCACTTACAGGGATAGCATTGCTACAGCTAGAGGTAGCACTTACGGGAACAACATTGCTAAAGCTATTGCTAGAACTATATTTAGCTGAGGAATCCTTCTCGAGAGTAACCAGAGCACTACGATCTTCTGAACCACTTCCCTCAGTCATGTCCCCTATTTGGGATGAAGGGCTTGAGACAATCAATGCGGCTGATGCTTGATTTTGGGTCACATCTATTATTGGCTGTTCAAGAGCCTCCCTTCTCAGGTTGCTCATGTCCATCACTTCCCCGCATTCACTTTCGCTAGATGAAGACGAGGATGAGGATGATGATTCTTGCATCCTTGAAGCTTTTAATTTTGCCTTCTCCATTTTCTTTTTCCTTTTCATCTCCTTCTCCTCTGCTCTAACATGTTGAAGTTGTTTTATTAAAACTTCTGCTGCTTCCTGCATGGGATGAAATCAAAATGCTCTTCAGATACAAAGGTTCAAAGAACAACACCATTCACTTACTTAGTAACCATTAGAAACATGCATCAGCAATGGTAATGAGAGGGAGGCATGGTTTTGTTCCAAAACTTTAGTTTGCGACTTTCAATCAAAGTTCTCATCTTACAAATTTCCAAACAGGTATATAAGCAATCTAAAGATTAACTCATAGATAATGCAAAACCACTAACCAAGATGTATTTCTAATGTTAGGATTGGAAATTTCATTTCTTACTAACAAGGAAAACTTCAAAGCGTTCGAAAATCAGACTTCGGGCCATGTAAATCTAAACAGTCCAAACAATGATATACACAGAATCCAATTAACATGGTAAAAATTATGGTCAACCCCAGAAATTAACATTTAATGCAACCCAAATTGAGATTGATTAAAAACAAGTTTAAAAGAGAGAGAATCAGATGTCTCACCGAGATCAGCTTTCTCTGAACTTCACCTACGAAACATGACTGGGGTTCTAGCCCACCCTACCCAGAACCCATTTCAGCGAACATGGACAAGTCCTCAGACAAGAGACCCTTGAGCAATTTCAGCTTCTTCTTCGTCGTCATCGCTCCCAGACTCTTCTCCTTCTTCTCTCCACACCTGGGATTTCCCCTATAATAATCCAAGTGCCCGTTGTCGGTGAACCCAGAATTCGAAAACTCATAAGCCCTTCTGCGCCGCGAAGAAGAAGCCCGAGAACAAACCAGACCAATTCGAAGCTTCCCGCCGGAGAAACGAGTGCCGGCGGTAACAGAAAAGACGACACGAGTAGGGACGGACAAAGATGCTTTAGAAGAATGGTCATTGCTGACGGCACCGGACAACCACGGAACCTGGCGGGAAACGACGCCGGACACCCCCATCGACTCGTCTGTGATTCGACGTGACACCAAAACTGCACCCGATCGCAGTGCTCTGTTTCTTCTTCCTTCTCCTTGGCTTGCTTTTTTTCCGTCAGAATCCACTTTCCAGGCGGTTTCTTATACAGATGGGAACGAAGGAGTACCTTGATTTAACGGTGCTCTCCACGTGCTGTCATTCTGTTGGTGCTTACCCCTTCGTATCCTACGTGGCTGAGGCACGTGGAGGCTTGTGTTCGTTTTCAGTTGAGCGCGCGCTTTCTCATCTGGGCAGAGGTATTCAGTCCTTACTTACTGTCGGATGTATTTGATGGATATCTAACGGTGCGAATGGAGCCATGTAGGACGGCACGTCAGCTGATAGATTTACCAGCTAGGACTGCGGACAGTATAAAGACGATATTACCCTCGTTTGTTTGTAATTCTAGCTTATGACACGCATTTAATTAGTTTCACCTTTTATTTTCGGAAATGGAGATGGAGAATGGTTAATCAATAATCGGATATAATTTGATGGATTATGGATAATTAAAGTAACCCACACAACTACTTAACTTAATTACCATTACGAGTTCTTTTTCTTGTGAAATTTGATTAGACATGTGTAGTAGTTTCATATAAAATTATTATGAAAGTGATTAAAAGAGTGTAAGATCCAATTCAACCAACAGTTTAGAGTTGATGAACAAACCAACCAACCCACCATTCCATGATCACCTCACCTGTTGGTTTTGCGTTGACTTCCAGTCACTTACCATCGGGCATGAACCATAGTTGAGTCAAGATTATTGTATATGAAACAATTTATGAAGGCCCTATTACAAGCTCATGTATGTTGTTGACTTTGGAGATAAACAAAGCTTTCCAACTCTGGATCCTCAAAACTGTACCTATATAATATATATGTTACAGTGAGTGACTCAAAACACATGTATATGAGCTCTCTTATGAATTATGATGTTGTTATGGCAGACAAGGATCCTGCAGACCCTCCTAGGTGGCCTGGAACTCGCTGCCTTATCTCTTCAAAGGCGCACATCGTCTCCGAATCAAGAC
Organism: Erodium texanum; assembly: GCA_036897725.1. Taxonomy (NCBI): domain Eukaryota; kingdom Viridiplantae; phylum Streptophyta; class Magnoliopsida; order Geraniales; family Geraniaceae; genus Erodium; species Erodium texanum. Next base: position 2,855 of record JAYMSW010002304.1, on the reverse strand, counting down.
CTCCAGCAAACTACATGAACATAGCAGCATGATTTAGTTAATAATTACTATGGTAAGCTGCTAAGACAACATTAACACAACTTGTCGTTCCAAAGTCAAATGTTAGATTGTTGTGTCCATAAGTCAACAAGATGACGGGCAATGCAGTAGCTTTAAGCATAGTATGCAAGAAACCGAGACAATTCATTTTATCTAATATTCTCCACCTAAACTTCTGTCTAATATTTTTAAGATCTATCCTCACATGCAGGTTGAAAATACCCAATCCAAGATGCTTATGAAATCAACAAGTAGTGGTAACGTGCACTGACCTATTCTATTTCTTTTTACCTTTAACTTCACTGGCTGGGAATGATATGTAGTTATGGCTATGGTGCCTCATTTTTCAAAGCATTTTAATTAAATGTTTGTGGACCTATTACCACTTATTCTCCAAATCATGTTAATCTCTGCAACCAACTGACCAAGGACAGAGCATGCAGAAGCTTTTATAGTATCACTTTTCAAATTAATGTGTTTTTGTTTGCAATTCAAGTACAAAAGTTTCTTCCTGTGGATCCATTTTGTTTACTATTGAGTTGATGATCTGTCATTGTTTGTTTCGTAGTCATGAAGATATCACAAAGATTACCTGGTGAGCTCTATAGGCAAAATGCAAACCCTGTAGAAGAAGAGCTTCTTGTGCAGATTCTCTATCTGAATTCCGAATAGATTCAAGCTCCATTGTCACTCTCTTCATGTACACCTTGGCCAGCTTCATGGAAGTCTTCTTTATCTGTAACATTACTCATTTCAGATCAACAATCATAATAACATGGGCATGAACTGTGATAGCCACTGCCCAATTCACTAAAATGATTGTTCTTTACTCTAAGCATTCACATATATTGGTTCATAAATAAATGTACACACCTTACTAACAATCCCAGAATCAAGCATCCAATCAGTTGGAATTTTGCATTCCTGGTAAGACCGCATAACTGAACTTCGCAGCTTCATCAGTCTCTGTATGCTTTTTTCTGACCTTAAACATGAGAAGAACACACCATCACTCATATACCCTAATGAGTCAATTAGAAGAAACAAAACCGAATTATGTTCTTACTTGTCTAGCAAGTTAGCCATTCTTTTCAAGGCCGCCGCGCATGGCATGTTAGTGTCATCCTGAAAGACAGAAATCTCGTTCTCAAGCAATTTAAGGTCCCTATATTCAATTGCAGCTTCTCTCATGGCATCGGCTTTCCTCTCGGGCCACTTAAAATGTTTTAGCACAGCTCTCTCATCTGCCTGCTCAACAACAAATATGGTAACATACTTAGCAATTGATCTTATGATGAAAAATGTGGGTTTGCCTTCAGATGAAGTTGAAACAAGACTCTTATGCAGATACAGTAATGTATTTATTGGACCTTCAAACATTAATTGAAACTCACCAACCACAATTCCTAAACTGATCTAGAGACTGGTATTATGCAGACGTAAACTGGACCACATATATGATAGTAAGTCTGGACAACAATTGTAAAATTGAATGTGAACTCAACCAGAAGTATGAATGAACAAAATGGAATGTGCAAGAGGGAATTAGAAATTACCAATGACGAAAGTTCCCTACCAAGCCAGTCCACAAACTTGAGGACATCCTCTATATTAGTGTAAGCTGCTGACTGAACCTTTTGGATAAGACCGTTGACAAAGTCGCCTTTCGTTGCAATATCAGCCTTAACCTTGAAGAATTGTGAGTTGCAAATGTGTCAAAACAACGTAGAATCACATAGAATCAGAAAGTGATCAACAAATCTCAAGTGCTCACAGCTAACAGATGGGCGGAGCGGTTCTGGATTTCTCCAACTATGCTGTTGTGTGCACTAGTGGTTCTGGGTTTATTGAGATTTCCTGGTCCTGGAGGTGCAGGTGCTTTCTTCCCCTCTTGCTTTGTCAAGGACTGATAGAATTCTTGAAATGATGTAGCTTTGCGTGGAGGGGCTGCTCCGGCCGGTGGTGGTGGTGGTGGAGGAGGAGGTGGTGGTGGCAGAGAGTTCTTTTCTGTATCCACAGTTCTGAGCATTCTTGGTGATGGTGGAGGAGGCGGGCGGGGTGATGGTAGCTTAACAATGCAGACCTCAGTGATAGTAGCCTCTTTTTTCACTTTGGAGTTCTCCAATTTGTTGGCTATGAGTTTCTGTATGTCCTTGAAATTAGGCCTCTGGTACTCTCCAATTGAATCCTTCTTCACCAAATGAGAAAAATTAGAATCATAATTGCAATGAATCAGAATTATGTATAAGTCTATTATTTGGCACAAAACATGGAATACTTGACCAACCAAAACCAATTGCACCCAGATTGCAATGCTAACCTGTTGAGGGCTGCTAAGGGTTGCTATTTTGGCTTCAGCAGCGGAGAGATTTTCAGCGAGCTTCTTGTTTTGTGACTGAAGCTCCATGTTCAAGTTCTGAGCTTTCTCCAACTCGGCCTTCAAAGCCACCATCTCATCCTGCAAACTCTTGATCCGAGTCTCACCCAACTCAATCTTCTCCACCAATTCCTTCCTTTTCCCATTTGGGTCATCCTCATTTCTCCTGGAACCAGAATCCATGAGTGACCGGAGCAGCCGCCGTGGCCTAGCGAATTGCTCCACCGCAATCGGGCGGTTCCCGGACCGACCCGAGACTCTAGCCTCCTCCACCTTTTGAGATCCCACAGCCTCGTCCTTAGATTTAGGCCTGGTAAGCTCAAGAGACCTCCTCGCACTCCTTAAATTGCTCTTCATCACCTCTGGGTTTGGCTTTGCTCTCCCTCTCGCGGCCGGTGACTGAACCCCATTAACAACAACAACAGGCTCTAGTTTTGGT
>JAYMSW010002303.1:0-14164 GCA_036897725.1 Erodium texanum | reverse complement strand
GGGTGGTGGCTGACGGTCCGGGGTGGATGTTAGTGATGCCGAAAACACACTCCCGACTCATAGCCGATTGGACCAGTTTTCTCGAGAACCTCTCCCCGGTTGTGCAGTTCAAGCTTCTGGATGCAGGAGGAGCTGGGGTGTCAGACATCTCATATCTAGAAAAAACGTGGCCGACACTGTCCAGACTTGTCTGGATCGCCAGATTTGCTATCAACGCTTGTTCGGTAGCTGTGGCGCTCATACCTGGAGATCGTTCTCGTGGATCAGATCGACATCAGTTTAAAGTATTTTTAGCATTAGTAGATGTTAGTATAATCACCAGTTATGTCTGGTTTCTCTGCTAGCGTACGACTGGATGTATTTCTCAGCTTAGTCTGAGTAGGTAGGTCTAGCCTTTATGGCGATTTTGTGTCCCTAACGCGATCACCTAATATTATGTATATCTGTCTGGGATATATACTATTGGGACATTTCTTCAAAATAATAATAATAATAATTCTTGCGATCAGTATTGAATGCTATAATTTGTGTATCATTTCACAATCAGATTCCACCAAACGGCCCACCAAGAACATGATGGAAATAACAATTCATGTAATCAATATTGAATAAATATAGTTCGTGTACCACTTCACACTCAGACCAAACAATTCATCAAATATATACATTATATAACTCAAGATATATAAATACAATAACAAGACTAATACAAATATAAATAAATATTGTTCTCACTGACATTCAATCTTTAATAATTAAAAAAAAGTAAATTTCAAAAAACTACTACCAACGAGTGACTAACTGTAAAAACCTACCGTGTTACAAACTTTGTTCTATTTTACTGCGCTCAACTTTTTTTTGGTCCACAATTACTAACAAAGTTAAATTTGATATGCAATCTCTTATTTACCCTCATACTACGTGACAAAATAAAATTAAAACAAGTATTTCTGATTTCAACTCTCTCTCTCCATTCACTTCCGCTCCATCTTTCTTTATTCTCCATATTGTTTCAACTCATAAATCAATCCTATTCCAAAAATTGTCATATGAGTTTGACCTGTTATGAGCTGACAATTAAAAGAAAAATGCAAAATGGGTATCAAATTTCTCGGCGCAACCATGTAGTAATTTGGGGATTTCGCAAACTTTTCTCTTTTTAGGGCTTTGCGTTCTTTGTTTTTGATTATTTTCAGACCTGATGCTAGTGTAATTATTGATGTTCAATAAACTTGTATTCTTCATCGGTGCATTAATTCAATTCTCTTCTCTAAATATGCAAATTTTGTTGTTAGAGAATCAGAGAGAGACCTACAACAACCCAGCTTGCCGGAGATGTCGCCGGAGGCTGTGATTTTTTGTTTTATGTTTTACTCATTTTATTGTAAATAAAATTTTAAATTGTAAGTGGAGGGCAGTTTGGTCATTCTGACAAAATTAAAGACCATGTGACTTGCATGTGCCGAAAAATAGATGATTTCAGTCCAAACTAACAGACGATGGACCAAAAAAAAAGTTGAGGGTAGTAAAATAAGACAGAGTTCGTAACACGGTAGGTTTTTGCAATTAGTCAATTGCTGGTAGCAGTTTTTTGGAATTTACTCTTAAAAATAATTTTCTTAGACTGTAAGCGGTACGCTAGCTATGTTCCGTGAGAAACTGACTGTATGAACTATACTTCTACCGAGTCTAAATTGTGAGGGCTTTTACCTTGAACGTTCAAGAGATAATATGTATATTTTCTGGTTGATATATAAAATTGACAGTAATTTTTATATCGAAAAAATAAAATAAAAATACATGGTGTTTACAGATTAATTGATATCTTCTAATTGATATATAAAATTGACGGTAATTTTTATATCAAAAAAATAAAAAAATACATAGTGTCTACGGATTAGTTGTTACGATTCTTAAGTACGAGGAGGCAAATTGACTGATAGATAGAGCCGTACTTATGACAACATACGAGGACTTTGTAATGTACAACCTAAGATAAGAACGGTCGGAGAGAGAAAGAGTGGCAAAATGGTCAAAACAGGTACGGGAAGGTAGTGACTGTACCGTGTGGATCCAAACATGCTTTTGACTTCTTGTTCGTGGGACATTATTCCCAATTCATGACAACTATGTCCCTTAGTTTTCTTGTTAATTACATTTGGAATAAGCTTCTAGACGTTGGCAATATTAAAATATTTGAGCCTACAATGTTATCAGGACCTAACTTAAATTAATCACTTGAAAAATATATATTTTTTTAAATAAAATGGTAAAATTGTTCAACGGTGGCAAGCTTTAGTGCCTCTAATCCAATTCTTTTCACGCAACTTTAATTTTTAATAGGAAATTGAAAGTCAAAGTTGGTTTGTACTGTTGTACCGTATACCACCTTATTAATTAATTAATTATTTATAGGCATAGTGGACCTGTACGGGCTCAAGTTTTGTTTCTTGCAAAGAACAGGTTTTGCTAATTATGTTGACTCTGAACATTAACTTTAAAATGTTTTCACGATTAAGCCAATTTATTTCTCTAGATAACAAAGGACTCATAATTATGCTGAAAACAATAATTATTTTATTTATATTATCATTTCCAATTACTTGTTTTAAATGATTTTATTTGTAACATTTTTATTGTTATCTTGTTTGATTTGATTGTTAAACAATATACATGAATTAGCCTTTCCGCAAAGCCTTGTTTGTAATGTTGCTATAAGTTTACAACTTTACTATTACTGTGAAAATTTACAAGTTTCCCATAAATCCTCAAAATTTTCACTAAAGCAATAAGTTATTTAAAGTTTAAATCTAATCTGCAGCATCAGAAACGTGCTCTTCAAAACTTGCAGACCATGCCTGTGAAAGGGTTTATGATCTGCTAATGACAGTTTATGTAGTTAATTAGGCAAAAACATGTGCAAATAAGCATTGATCCACTGCATTAATTTAAACGAAAGAGTATATTTAAAACCAATACTCACATTAATTATTCACCAATTCATGACCAGAGTTACACATATCTATAATGGAGAGAGTAAAGAATGAGGCTGCAGAAACATCCAGTGCATCATGAATCTGAGGCAGACCCTGCAAAACAGTTAAATAATGGTTACTACAAGTGTTTGGTTCCCGAGAAAGAAAAGGAAAAAAAAACCGGGGACTCTTGATACATAAGACTAAAAGAAACTTGGGAAGGTCAAGAAATAAGGTACTCCCGTGATCACTAGTACAGAACAAATAATCATTTTCTAAATAAGCTAAACAAATGTTCGTGTATAATTTTGTCTCTAAACACATTTTGTTTATAGATGCTATTATATAAATCTGATAAATTTGTAATTATGAAGAATAATTATGAAGAAAGACTAGATCTTTGCATTTGAATACATGATCATTGCACAAGTGTTTCTTTTCAAGATATTAAGAACGTCATCTGATTGTAAATATAACAGAAATAATGAACACATATATCATCCAACAATCCAATTTAGAATGGTATCAACAGTTGATAGACAAATAAGCTAATGAAGACCATATGATATTGAGTAAACCAAATCTCATTAATATGAACTAATACAGAAAATCATCACAACGACACTTTGATTCAACTAATGATCAACTTACATCGAATGGGTTGGAGATGAAGGGTGATTGATAAAATCAAGAGTCCGTTGCCAAATCATCTTCTGAATCTGAATCTGAATCACTTGCATTATAACCTAAAGCAAAGGAAAACAAAATTGAGCTAAAGCTAAGAACAAATGTTTGAACAAAGGCACGGAGGATAGAAGAGAAAGAGTTGAACCTGGACGCTTATGTCGAACTCTCCAAACGGAAGAACGGGTCCTTGATGCTCTTGTCATCCAAACCTTTCCCTGAAACACACAGCAAATCAAACCAATTTGAGGAAATTGAATAAAAATGGATAAGAACAAGATCATCTATGGCAAGCTAAAACACTATCAACTGTTTGGGTGCTGAGAAAGTTTCTCCTTTTTTCAGAAAACAAAATTGAAGCTATAATTTCACAAACTTATTCTTAGCAGCAATCAATCGAAACTCAAAAATAATGATAATAGAATAACACACAATCCAAAATTGAAAAAAAAAACACATACAAGATCATCTATGGCATGCTAAAACCCTATTAACTGTTTGGGTTCTGAGAAAGTTTATTTTTTTCAAAAAAACCCAAACTTCAATTCAGAAAACAACATTGAAGCTATAGCCTCACAAACTTATTTCTAGCAGAACATACATGTTCATCTATGGCAAGCTTAAAACCCTATTAAGTGTTTGGGTGCTGAGAAAGTTTCCTTTTTCTTTCTTTCAGAAAACCCAAATTTCAATTCAGAAAACAACATTGAAGCTACAACCTCACAAACTCATTTCTAGCAGCAATCAATCAAAACCCAGCAATAACAATAGAAAAACACACAATCCCAAATTGAAAACAAACCTTGTCAACATCTCTGGGAACGCCATAACCGCTATAGTACATCTGACCCACCAAAACCTGCATATTGATATCACCAGCCTTGGCCTCCTTGAGCGACTCCCTGAACCACCGCTCGACGCAATCGGTGACCACCACCGACAGCGGAAAGCGACGGTTGTTCTCGTTCCTTTACTGGCGCTGCTCTCCATGGCCGTCTTCACCAGCTGCGATTCCTGAGCTCTGCTTTGATTCTGCGAAAGGGGTATTGAAGATTTCAATTGGGTTTTCGAGATAGAGTCAGCGATCTTCTGTAGCTTGGTGAAATTACCCGGAACCGATCTTCCCATAAACCAATCGAAAATATAAAAAGATGTGATTTTTTTGAGCGGATTTTCAAATCAATGGTTGGGATTCGAAAGAGCTGTCAGATTTGAGGGGAAGATCTCGCGAATTCGGAGGTTTAATTCGAAAGGGTTTCATAGGAGAAACGTAACCCGCAATTCGCAAAGCAAGGACTTAAATTTTGTCTGCGAGGACAAGAGCTGTGAAGCGAGTTAAACGAGAGAGACGACGAGTGAAGAGCAGAGTCTGCGAAACAACAAGTGAAACGGCGCCGTTTTGGTTTACAAGGGACCCACAATGACGTGTCCGTGTCACTGATAGTGATCCATCAAAACGACGTGGCTGCAGCTGAGCAAAAACTACCTGGATCACACAGACACATCTATACTTAAATTAAGATTCCAATACCATAATTGCTAATAAAAAAATGAGTTATTAAATTCAATTTTAACTGTTTTAAGACAGCGACAGCTTGAAAAATAATAATGTTAATATCATCGTTTAGTAGAGGTGTAATCTTCAATATTGAACTTCATTGTGTTTATTAAAATCGAATTCAAAATCAAAACACGATAATCATAGCAAACGAGATGAGTTTGAGCTTAAATTTAATAGTTTCTGTTAACTCACATGTTAACTTGTTAAGATTTTACCTAATTATACCATTACATTAAAAATAAGAATCTATATCTATATATATATATAAACAAAATGTATGCTTTATCTCTCTCTTCTCTCACAATATATACCATATGTGGTTTTTGTATGTATCAATACTTCTAGATATAGTGCGACTTCTTCAAGACTCCTATCGAACCAAAAAGTGCCGATTAGACTCTTTCTTCAGGTAATGTCCATAACCTTAGTTTAAATGATTAATTGCTACATATATAGCTCAGGCGTTGCAGCTTTCACCTTGGCTAGGGTTATCTCAAATTTGGATATGGATCCAAGAACCCATAACTTCAAAGAAATTACTGAATTAGTCCCTCTAACCTTAGCATATGTACGAAATCACAAACAGCTTCTTCAAGTAAGAAACAAAAATCAATTAGTATAATATGGGTTTGGGTTCTTGGAGATCAGAAAGCTAAAGTCTAAAAAAACTCATTAAGCCTCACGAGGTATAGTTTTTTTTTCCCTACTTGAGTTAATAACCTGGGTTTTGCTTTTTTCGACTAATTATCATGTGTTGTTAGACGATTAATCCATGTCTTATGTTGCTGATGTGTTGGGTTCAAGTGTTCAAGATTGTTATCTAATTGTGTTTGTTTTCAGATGAGCTTGGTTTGGACCCTCATGTCGTTGGGCGGAGACTCCAAGTATTGAGTCTAATTACTCTTGGTCGTTCGTGGGTTTTGAAAGGGTTTGTAAAGCTACGTCCAAAGCGGTTAAGTTGGTGAACTTGCAATTGGCAGTAACGATGAGAATGCTAACTTAGATTACAATATTAGATACTTGAAGCCCCCAACTTGTATTAAAAACTTGCATATAATCGACCCCAACTATTACAAACAACATAAGAACCATTTATTCCCCAATTTTCACATTAATAGACTCGTGTTTGTGCCTCCTGTATTTACCAAGCTCAGGAGTAGCTACCATGCCAATACACAAAGATCAACTTTTGGTTAGTTTGGTCAGACTTGTACTCAAGGGGATTGCTTGATCCCGGATTGGATCAATTTTGGGACACTCCATAGAAGTTCCAATGTAATGAAATGAAACTCAATATAATACTAGCCCATAAAAAAAACTGTACCATGGGTGGAGTCCATTAATTCCAACATAGAACAACACAATTGTCAACTACTACATTTTATTGTTGAGCGTTACAGTCAATTTAATAGATACGAAACTATTAGAAATGATTGAGGAGAGAGTTATGTTTGAAATCTATGTTTATGTACTACAATATTTTCAACACGAGGTACTATTGGTAGCACCGCACAGTGCATTGCACTAATGTTAACTAAAAATTAAATGATCAAACTCAAAACTTAATCGTCTGCCTCATCAAGCACTTGAGCCATGGAACCAGGTTCGAGTCCCAGCAATAACAGTATCTTTATACATAGAACGAGTCTATAATTTCGGTATACTGTAAGATCACTCAATGAAATTACAGAACCGAGTGACAAATGTGCCCTACAAAAACCTTATACATAGGATCATAGGAAGAGAGAGAGGTACAGTGCTTACACTCCAAACCTCAGCTGTGTATACATAAACATCATAAACTGGATTTTCTTAGGACATAACAAAATGGTAATGACCATTAGATACATCTTCAATTCCAGAGAGAAGGGGAAGAAGAAGGGTATATTATACATATGGGACATAACAAAGAATAAGCTAGATCATATCTGACTTGTTTCCTACTCACTTGAAGCCTATAAAAATGTAATGAACATCACTGTCTTGAGACAATCCATCTCAAGAATCACTCCAATTACTCTCTGTATCATCATCATCGTCACTCCCAGCCAATGCCTAGCAAAGATTATCGGTTTCAGTATGTTCCGTACATTGTAGAGAGAGAGAGAGAGAGAGAGAGAGAGAGTACCTGGCGAATCGCATTGGCTTTCTCCAATATTGCAGCGACCTTGAGGTTTGTTTTTGGACCCTGAATACTGGGTCTTGTCACTACCGCAGGCTTCAAGTTGAAAGACTGAAGAAGAAAAAAACAAAGGTTCATAAACTTATCTAAAGGTTCAGTTAAGGAGAAAAGGGTAAGGGTTGCAGTAAAAAAAACTCACCTTTGTTCTAATCTGTTCTAGCAATGAATCTCTTTCACCTACTTTAGCTTCACTCTGAGGCCGAACACGTTCTGTAACCTTTCTCAACTGCAAAATGGTCAAACTTGTTTGAACACAAACACAATGCAATCGTAAGCCCTCAAGAAGAGTACAAGAAACTGTTCATACCGTGCTTTTGTCATGAGCAGCAACTGCATCAATGAGAGGACTCCTTGGACGGGGTATCTTTGTTGTTGAGTTCCCGTTTGGCTTTGGAACTTCAAACAAAGGTACAAAAGCAGATGTTTTTGGATACCACGCTATCTCTCCGTTTCGAGGCTGCTCATCTTCTATACTTTGTGGTGGAGCAAATGTATTAAGAGAAGTATCTCCTTCTCCATCTAAATCTTCAGAAGCATGTTCAAGCATCTTAGCATCTGTTTCTGTTTCTGTTGCTGGTTGATTCAGAGGTTGCATCAGATTTTCCTGTGAAGATACGGGATCATGTGTAGAAGTTGCATCTTCAATAGCTTGCAGAGGTACAGGGGGATAACTGGAGTGTACTATTTCTTCTCTTGGCATGTGCAAAGCATGTGCCGCCCTGTCATCTGATATAGGAGGCGATGTCAGCAATGTGTCCGGGGATTGCCTAACCTTAGCAGCAAGGTCATTAACCATGTTAGGCTCTTGCAAGGTACATGACCTTTCATCTTCTACAGCCGGTAAAAATCCCAACTTTACTTTCTCATCAGCTCCAGAAGACAGTACAGTGTTGCAAGAGTCCTGAGGTTCTCTCAGTGAGGGGAAGGGGGTATTATGGACCTTTCCCATCCTCCACTGTATAGGAGGTAGAGGAGGCAATGGAGGCATCTCCATATGATCTGGAGCCACTTCAGGAAAAATGCCAAAGAAAGGAAGGCTTGATTCTAACCGATCCACAGCTTGATTTCCCTGTCCTGCTGGCTGCAGTAACTCTGATGACGAAAGTGCCCTTGGGATGCTGTCTGAACAAGACTCGGCAGAATGATCGGCCTGAGTTGCCAGAGAGTGCATGCCAAAGTTTGGAAGGGATGAGTCTGTTGACCCAATTGCTTGTGATTGTTGCGATAACTCAGACAATGCAGCTTGGTCTGGTAGGTCTTCTGGAGAAGATATGGAACCATCAAGGTGCAGCTCCTGATCTTTGTCTATTGGTGATTGTAACTGTTCTTCGTCCACTTGCAAATTTTCGATATGATCTTGATCAAGTCGCAAACTTGAGAACTGTTGTGAAGGAACTTCTGTTTCTTGGAAGCTTGTAGACGAAGGCAACACATATTCACTATCTTCTACAAGATCATCAGGTTGGGTAGATATTGGTTCTGGCAAAATGTTTTGTTCTGTGACAGATATGTCTTCAGCATCATCAGGTGCTTCAAACTTGGACTCGCTACAAGAGACTGAGTTTCGTAGGGCAGAGTCTGAATCTGTCCAAGCAACTTCAAGTTGATTAACTTCTTCTTTCACCTCCATTTCGACAAGGCATTCTGGAGAAACAAGGGCTACGTCTTCAGCTTGAATCATTTCAGCTACCATATCGCCTGAGCATACACAATCCTCAAGATCTGCATCATTCGAATGACATGGAACCTCAAGAGGTACAGCTTCTCTTTTTCCCTCATCTGCATCACAACTATGCCTATCTGTTTCTTGACTATCCACTCTATCAGATCTTTCATCAAGATCTCTATCAAGTTGCGGAACATCATCAGTTATGCCAGAGAGTTGTTCTTCTATAGAGTTACCGGATTCTGGAACTTCCACCATGGGAGCCAAGTTCTCTAAGTTGACTTCAGTAACAATATCATCAAGCTTTGGAGAATCAGAAGATGCTTCTACTGCTGGCAATGCCGAAGAAAGCACTTGCTCATCTGTAGGAGAGACTGAACGTGGCGAACCTATCTCTCCATTGTCAATATTTTCAGTACAATACCTATCTGTATCAATAACTTGAAGCGCTTCACTCCCAGAACAATCACTACCTTTAACTTCTTCACAAGCACCCTCTGAAACATTTGACAAGTGCATTTGAGCATCAGAAATAACATCAGGATCTCCATTATTGAACTCATTAACAGCATTGGTTTGATCAGGTACTGCAGAGAGATTATGATCCCCATTTTGGGAAGGAATGCTAGACGAAACATCACCAGAGTCAGCCAAATTTATCTCATTTTCATCAGTGTTAGATGATATGGTACCAAATTGAGTCTCAGATGGTATTTCAGAAGCTGCAATAGTATCAGAGATCTTGACCTCTTCAACATCCATGTCATTGGGTACTTCAAGCTCACCAGATTCGGGTTCAGGGACCTTGATCTCCTCAATATCCTTATCACTGGGAACTTCAAGATCATCGGATCTGGATTCAAGAACATCACTTCTGGGTAACATGTTGGATGGTGCTTCCATAACCTCAGCAACACAAGGTTCATTCTCAGCCAAATTGCTTGTCGAAGTGTCAGAGAAGGAAACACTAGACATACCTTTCTTGAACGAACCATTGTCATCAGCAGATGCAGAGGAGTTAGCAATCGATTCAGAATCTGCAAGAACAGCTTGGAACTTGACATCTTCTTCATCTACATCAGAACCCATCTCGTGTGTTTCAAGATTCAAAAACCCCAAATCATTCTTAATCCTATACTCATTACCAGATTCAACTTCTGATTCCAAGGTAGTACGAGCATCCACGTAATTATCCACATCACTTGTCAAATCATCAGAAGGACATATCTTTTTATCCATAACTTCATGAGAGGAGGAAGGAGCATCATCAGTCTCACCATCAGAGGACAGTACGGGAACTTCAGGGGCACATGGAGGTGAACATGAGCGCTCGTTTCTTTGATTAACATGATTCACCGTATTGATTTCACTCACATCTTTTGTTGTTTGACTCGTATTGCTTGATCTAAACTTCAAGCGAGGTGGACTGGCTGGGACTTCATGGACCACCTTATGCTCTGGCGATGGATTCTCCACAAACTGCACCATGTAACTTTTTCCTGTTTTGGGGTCAAATGGATATCCATTTAAGTTTCGTTTCTTGATTTTAAGAGCACGAGGAGGATTATTGTAACCATTTTCCATACGTTCCTCCATAAGCAACTGATGTAATCTGCAATAAATAAAAGCAATGTGGTAAACAAAGCAACTACACAAAAATTATGTGTGCTTAACAATAACAAAAAAAGCTAAATCACCAATGCCTAGTTAGTGTCTTTACTTGGAATGTGATGTCGGTGCAACTCCTGAGGTTTCTCCATTCCTCACGCGCGCTGCTTTCTTCTGCCAGGAATAAATGACAATTGAGTGTTAAAATAATTTTTAGGATAATATAAGGCTTGAAAATTTTGGTCTGAGTAGAAACAACATATTTATTTACATGGATGCCATTGTATGCATTCAACTATAAAATATAACAAGGGTATTCACGTCATTTTACACCCAAAAGTTGACGGAGCTGGGATAAAATGAGACTAAAAAAACTTAAGAGGGTTGTTAAAAACTTTATAAACTTAGGGGTAGTTGATTGAGAAAGGTGTACTTAAGGGTAGCTGACTGAGACTATCCCTATAAAATATGAACAGTATCCTACCTACAAAGGCCAAAACAAAGGTGTCTAGTCTAAATATCCAATTTGTGTTATGACTTATGGCCACTACCAATATGAAAGCAAAGTTGAATCTCCTTAATCTTAGGCTTCATGCATTTAGCAAAAGGTTGCATGGCAAAAACAAAGCATACATTTCCTTGTTATTAGAGATATAGCAAATAAGTTTATTTATTGATATAGTATTTCCATTGCAATACCTTCACTTTGCGCATTTTCTTCTCCCGCTGAACATCTCCTGTTGGTACCCCATTCGATTTTGCTTCCACTTTCAAGAATGATGGGTCGGTGTATCGCTTAAGACATGCCCCGGCCCCCGCCACATCAAATCTATTAGAAGGAAAATATGACAAGTTCTTCAACTTCTTATCCAAATTAGAATCTATAGGGTTACGCTAAATAGGCGTAAATTTAACATGGATGAGTAATCATACTTGTCTAAAAGGAATAACCGTGGTGGGCCCCGACATTCTTCATAGGAGTCCATAACAAAACGAGGTAAGTCTCCACGAGTAACCAGGTTCTGTTCGGAGCGCAGATTAGGATGCCAATCAACACCTGCCATAAGTGGGGTTTGCAATTCTACATTACAATGCATATCAAGAAGAGCCATTTAAAGCATTAAGGAAAATGAAGTTCAAAGACATTAAAGTGGAGGAATGTTATCGAACCAGGAGCTGAAAAGAATGGTGAGTGAGTAGTTTGGGATAGAAATGCTTTCTCAATTGACGGAAAATCTGCTTCAAGCTGTTGTACACGAGCGACCAAGCCATGGCCTCTAGCAGCAGTTGCCACTACTTCTTCATGCAAATCATGGAATATCTCAGCAGCAAACCTTAAACAACCAAACCAAAAACACATTTAAACATATGGGTTATGATATAACTTTCCTATAATGAAAAAATGGATCGAATGCAATATAGAGTTATGAGAAGTTCTGAGTTGAAGAGACCAAGTTTCATGACAACTTCATAACAGAACACAAAACCTATAAATTTAGATACTATCTTGGAATGATTGAGCATTTGAACTGAAAATGAACTGAACAGACATTCCAGAAATCAATTGAACTGTACAACTAAGATTACAAACTTATACAGAAAAAAGAAGATGAACCCGTCAAAAAGTAAAATCAGTTCAGAGGAAAAGTGAATCTAAATTCCTTGGCCTATGCATGAACCAGCTCCTTGGAAAAAAGTTAATTGTTCTAAATTACTATAGATAGTAACTATCACCACAAAAATGTAAACTTTGTATCCCAGATGATATCAAGCCCAGATTATATAACTGGATATACACAACTCAGAGCACAATCACAGAATTAAATTGCAAAATCTTTTCCCCACATCCTAAGGCGAAACCATAATAATTCAGCAGCTGTGATAAGTTCTTTCCATATACAGATCTAAAACTCAGATACCCAATCCACAATTGCAAAAATTACAGCCAATAATCCCATAAAAACTCAAATTACAAAGACTGAAACACTTCAATTACTATCACTATTCCCAAATGCAAAACCCTACAGAACCAAAAACCACACAGTACAGACAATTAAACAATAAACCCCCAGAACACGAACCTCAAAACTGAACAGGTCAATTCAACGCATTTCAATCACTTTCCTAAAACGGAAAAACAAAACGAAACCTACCCAGTTTGACAATTGAGCTCAAAACCAAATCGCTACAGTACCCACAAGCAGAGAAGCAACAAAAAAGAAGATAAGAGCAAAAAGGAAAGAGCTTGAGAGTAGAGACTAACTCGGCAAGGTCACCGAGCTGGCGGAGAACACCGACGAGTCCGGCCATGGCGACACCTTCCAGAAGCGCCTCCGGATCATCCCTCTCCGCCGCCTTGTACAGCTCCGGATCCGCCAAACCATACTCGTTCCGTATCTGGTATCGCGTCAACGGCATTGTTCACACCTCTTCTAGCCCCCGCCGAAATCAAAGCCTCCAGAAACCCTAATCTCCCAGAAACTGCTCCTCCGATCCTTCGATTCCGATGCTCCAACTACATCTCAAGAAGAACAGCAACAAGCAGCTCAGAAAGAGGGAGCTTGGTCGCTCTCTTGTCGTGAAGACGATAGAAAGAATTGAGTGAAACTGACTGCACAGTTCACAGAGAAAACAGAAAAATTATACTAACCACAAAATAAAATAAAATAAAATTCAAGCATTGTTATTTTGCTACAACTAAAAATAAAGTAAAAACGAAAATTATTACCTTTTCAAGTACAGAACAAAAATGAATAAATGATAAAAGGTGGCGCGAATAATGGCGCTTATAATGTGCTGGCGGTGACGTTCCCGCTCCGGCTGGTTTCACTTCCAATAAGACGATGATCCAGTGCACCCAGGGCCACAACAAACCGGCGATCCCTGCCTCTCGGTGTGAGCCACATGGCCACTGCCGTCCACCATGTGGGCTTGGCTTCACCTGCAACACTGTTATGGAAATGTGGTGGGGCCCACCATTCATCTTCCCGATATAAGTGAAGTGAATGATGCTTAAAGGCCAAGCTTTGATTACACTTAAGTTTCTCCGTTACATTATTAGACTTGTAATGGACACATATTATATACCCTAATTTGGAGATTTAACCAGCAAACCATTCTCATCTGTTGTCAATTGTTGGAGATTAAGTCCGGTATGTTTTGATTTATTTTCCTATTTATGTAGCATTCATTATCAATGACAATAGTTTATTCTAATAGGTCAATTTATTTGACAATAAACTATCAATAAATATATTTCAATTGATAATAAAATTCCCAACCCAAATTGCGGACGTCAAAAATGCGAGGCTTCCGATAGAAAGTTCAAATTCTTTAATGTTTATGTGTTTTATTAAAAATAAATCAATACTCCTAATCTTAGGAGAATGGATGTCTTCTATGGTATCACAATTATAACCTCTGGATTTAAGGGTCAACGGGTAAGTTCATATTAATGTGGGGGCCACTAATTGAAAGACGTGGGTGCC
>JAYMSW010002302.1:0-14165 GCA_036897725.1 Erodium texanum | reverse complement strand
TCCATTTCGGGTTGGCCCGAAGGATGAACTACCACCACTTCTTCATGAAGACCTGCACATGGTAGGTGAAGTACTCGCCATACGCCAGCTCCTCGATTTGGCCTCCAGTGTGAGTCCCAGGGTCCACCATCGCCCGGACACAGCGGTAGCACACTTCGTAGTCCCGGACCCAAACGTTCCATCGGTTCCAATGATCCTTGCATTGGCGCTCGGTCCAGATTAGACTGTTCCAGTCTTTCGTATGTCATCCATGAAGCGTAGGAAAATATTGTGCCAGTAATCCTAGCGGTCCCATGATGAGGTGTGTAACCACGTCAATGTTAGGCGAGTCTCTTCCTCGCTTGTCCATATCCAACCTGGAGCTAGAGTTGTCATTTTTTTCGAGGTCGGGATGATAAGCAGTTGGGGAACGAAGATCAGAAGTCGAGGAGCTGCGTTCGAGGCTGGATGAGTTGGAGAGATCAGAGATTGGGGGTTTTTATAGGGTCGGGGATTGAGGGTCGAAACCCTAAATATTAATTAATTATTAAAGGAATCTTGTCTGGTCGTCGTTGATCTCCTCAACGACACATGGTCGGGGACGCTACGCCACGTGGGACACGTTAACGACCGTCTTGGTCTGTGCTCCCTCAGCATCGATTCCCCACTTGAGGGCGATGCTGCCCCTACACCAGTACCAACTCTTTTGCACACGATGTCAGCACCAATACTGAAACCCCAACAACACCCCAACATCAACCGTTAGCCTTGCTATTAAGTACTCAACTCAACCTATAAGTTTTTGCCCTAAAAACAGCTGCGTGTATGAACCCCATAATTAGTACACCCGAATCTAATAAGCACTCAACTCCACCTATAAGTTTTTGCCCTAAAAACAGCCGCGTGTACACCCCAATCTAACGATCTTCACTGACATTTTAACGGACGTTAGCAGTTAGATGAACGGCGTTGAAAGCAGGAGGGAAATCAAAATCGTTCAAAACGAGAACTCCGATTACAGCACTTTACCCGCATATTTCTCACCTCTTCGTTTTCACCCTCCCGCTCTCTCGCCCACAGCTTCTGAGATTTCCCTGAATCCATCTGTTCACGCCGGACCGATTCGATGGATTGGAACTCAGATTCAGCATCTTTGGAACCTGTATCCAGGAAATCTTTCATCGAGGTTACAGAAGGGGACTCGTATATGTAAATCTCCTTGTTTTTGATTTTCAGCAATTGAATTCGGTTCGTTACGGATATTTCATGTACTGCACATGATGTTTGATCCGAAAATTCAATCTCTGGTGGATTACTGTTTGGATCTTGGTTGCAGTTTACACTGGGAGTTCTGGTGTTCAGTAGAGACGACTTGCCTGATTTTCAGTTTCTGTGATTCTTTTTTTGAGATGCCAATTATGATATTTTGTTGTTATTTACTTGATAGTTAGGGTTTATCTTCAATTTTCCTTCGTGCTAATTTGATGGCAAATGGGGTTTTTTATTGCTTCTTTATTTGGTACTGAATTGTTACTAATATATGGATTTTGCATTGCCAAATCCGTTTGAGTGATAGCTCTGAAATGCTTTTTTTTTTTTTTCTTGCTATGAAGCATTAACCTTTTCACTTGGAAATGGAAAGAACAACATTCTTTGTCGGTAGGACTTGATTTACAACTTATATATTCAATCTCATCAATTATTTTGCATTGAATTGTTGCAGGGGTTGATCTGGTCCTGGATGAGTAGCACTTTTGCCTCATATACTTAAAGATGACAATGGTTGCTTCTCCTGGTGACCTACCTTCCAACCCTCTTACTTGTGGTAGTGGCTCTCTAATGGCTGACATAGGAGGCAGAAGAAAGATGCCATCAGAACTTAGAGTAAGTTTGAGTTTGTGCTTTGGTTTTTACGCTTATTTTTATATTTGTCTATTCAAATTATTTTCTACTATTGATTGTTTAAAGAGGTAATGATCAGGTAATTATTTAGTATTACACGATGACTGTAATCCATGAAAAAATAAAACCCAGGGCTTGATTAGTCATCTTGGTTAAGGTTACTAACATAGTATATGCTACATTGCTACTCAGCAGTCACTCCTTGGTAATAATGACAGAAACAAGGCTTGTACAGAGGTTCCAAAAGCATTCTCCTTTTTTCTTTTATGAACTGATTAAATGAAGAATTTGTATTAGGTTAGATATTAGTCACATCATGTGAATCTCATTCTTTTTTACATTTATATTAGTAATATTACCTTTATGCTCTTCTTTATATAATGATGTATGCCATCTGCTATACTATCAACAAGCTCACATTTCACCTGAAATACTGCCAGTTTGACTTCAAAGTTGCCTTCCATTGTTTAGTTTCTGATTGTTCAATTAGTGCTAATACTGTTGTGTAACAGGGAGAACAGTTGAAGCAAAGGAATGCTGTAGAGCTTGTAGGGGAATCACCAACTCCTTCACTTGGGTCTGCAGGGTAATTTTTTCTACACTACTATTTGATTGTTTGGTGGATAAAAACTACTAAGAACTTGTTTATCTCATCTGTATAACCAGTGAGGTCAATCATGGGTTTAAGAAATCAGAACCAATAAAGAATCCAAGCTTTGTGGACACCCGTTTGAATGAGGTATATCCTGTAAAAAATTGAGGTTTCGCATTCTTTCAGGAAAGCATAGTAATACCAAGGTCAGTATGCTTTTTGTAAAGCTATTATCAATTGTATCTTCTAAATCTTTTCATTTTACACAAGTTCATATTAGTCTGACAAATGCCTGTTTAAATTAGGACTTTGAAGACACTCCCATTGAACGTAATAGCAGCCTGAAGAGTCTCTCCATGCTTACCAGTTTAGCTGACAAGAGAAGGAACCAACTCTCAGGGTACACCATTTTAAGAAATTCATTCACATTATATTTCATCAACGTACTCTCATTTTCATGTTGGCCCTATTTGTAACATCATCTTGTGGCAGGACCAGTAGTTCGGTGGCTTCTGCTGAAGCTATGAAGGTTGAAATGTGGAAGCTCGTCACACGATTCAAAAGTGTAGTCAAAATACATTTCGTAATGTTGCTGAGCTCTCATCAAGTGGTGAAAAGATTTCTGGCATGGCAACTGTTGACATGGTATTGAGTATAATCATTTGCTATTCCAGCTACTTAAATTAAATGATAGTTTTGTTTAGTAAGTCATCATTTATGTGCCTAGGATAAAATGCTAAAAGGACTGGATTCATGTGATCTGCCCCATGTGTCTGGTGTACCAACCAATTCTTCTGAAACATTTGGTGATCCTGCATCAACTTATACAGGCAATATATGCTCTGAGTTTCACATAGCTGGACAAAATGTTCCTTTGGATTTAACTTTGAAAACTTCTATGCGGGTTGTGTCCACTTCCTCAGTGAATTGGTGAGTACAGACCTATAGCTACAATGTTACTTTCTTTGCAGTTGATTCTTCTCAGCATATAGATGAAAATCATGATATCATCCCATTAGTTGTATTTCACATTTAATACAATTTGGTGTTTCTGTAATTGTTAGGTTTTTTAGGATGAGCACATCTGGTACATCTAATGGTTTGCTGCAATCTACTGCCAACACCTGCAATTTTAGGTTGTTGCATTCATGGGTTTATCCTCAATCTTCTCTACCACCTTCTCTTATATCAATGCTGAAATTATTAACAGATGGAGGTTTGTCAACCAAAATTTTAATTTATTGTTAATGTTATCCTGCTCTTTTCTCTCGTATCTTCTTAAAACTTCCCTTGCAAACTTTTACTTTCCTGGTTCAGTGGAAACAGATTTTTACGAAAACTGGTGTGGGAGGATTCATTTCCGAGTCTATACTATATGCTTCGAAAGAGTGTCTGTGATATTTTTTATGGTAATAACTAACTGCTGTACTCGTGCTATTGGAATATTATTTCTAACTATTTAGTTACGGTTATGTAGTATATTCCAAAAAAATATGTAAGAATTATATAAAACACATGCACTAAATTTGTGTGCTTCACTGTGAATTGCATCCTTTTGTTATTTCCTTCTGTTCTTATAATCTATGTCATGTTCCAAATTACACCATTTATCTTTTCTTGATGTACAAGTTTTATTAGTAGAATTGAATATTCAGTCGTTGACAGTCAGTGGAAAGGAGAACAGAACTTTACCCAAAGATTAGTAATTTACTATATTTGGAATTGTTTGCTTGTAGATGATACTCAACCTGAAGCAAATTCAAAATAATGTGAACCGATATAAAGTCTTCAATTCCAGTAGTCTGAACTGTTAATCTGTGCTGGAGTTGTTTGTTAGTGTGTAGTGTTCCTATACATGCTCAGTAACCTGATTTGCATGTGTATAATAATATTCCACTTGCACAGTGAAAACTTTCATCATACCGTGTCTTAGAATGGTCCTCTTTCCTCTACTGGCATACAGTGATGCCATTGGAGTTAGATGCTAATAATTCTGGTAATACATTTTCTTGCGTACTTACATTGCTGGACCTCGGTTTGCAGGTTAGGTGCATGGCGATGAAAAAGGCTGATCACACAGTTAATCCAAAAGGAGTATCCAGTGCAAGTGACGGTGAATGCATCCAAGGATCTTATCCCAATCTCTTATGTAGCATTGAAATCAAGGATACATATTTACCACCTTGGACAATTTGCACACTTGTGCGTCCCGAAGGAAAGAGTTTTGAGGCAAGGTATGACGATTTCTCCTCTTTCATTTCCTAAACGTTAATCCACAAGATACTGCTTTCAACCTTTCTTATTCTATGCGCTATTGTTATCTTAATTAAGCATATAACATTGCCTTTTCTTCTACCTAAAATTGTATTTGTCAATATAACAAGTTGAAAACGTGTGGAATTAAAAATGGATTGTGGCTAATTTGTCAACAGCTATTATTGATGCTCATGGAAATTCATATTTGTTTATACCATCTCAAATTTTCCGCCCAAAAATATAATAATGAACTTTAAGTTGATTTTGTCACTCCTGTGCAGATTCACACTACCAAACGATACCTTAATTAAATTGGGCTATTCACATGATGCATTCTGTTCTTCCCTTCCATGACTATTTATAATTATAACTTGACAGGTAAATTGTTTTGATTTTTGGTGGTTTTGCAGCTTTACAACAGACCCTACCACAACTGGCCTGAACATTGCTCTAGTGACAGCCTGTGAAAAATCTGACTCAGTAAGCAGAGAACAAGATGAGAACAATTTCGGCATTCCAGAAGCCATGGTTACTCCTCGCTTGAGCAGGGGTTCATTAAAGGGCTCGAAGTACTCCAATGGTTCTTATACGGCTTCTCTCTCACCTGTATGACATTTTGTTTTCATGATGAGGGATTTCAAATCTCGTTCAGATCTTCAAAAGCTGATCTGATCAGAGGCATCAGGTTCTCATCGAATCCCATCAAATTTGAATATTTCTTATTAGGAATTTACGAGTTGCATTGTAAGTCAGCCCAAGCTGTCTCTTACTCCAGGAATTCTTTCAGTATATTTGTCAAATCGATTAAAAAAATACAACACTTGTTTTGAGACATTGATTATTTATCTCATATAAGCAGTTCCAAGTAGCTAGCTATATACAATTTCAAACTGAATATTTACCATGACAGTGAGAAGAAGAGTAAGTGTTACAATGTCAACAAACAGGAAGTGCCTCCCTAAACCCAATTCCAAAATTACCCTGTTGGCCCTTTTTACCCAAATCAGCATTCCCATTTTGCATCATAGAAACAAACTCATTGTAATCTATGCGCCCATCCTGAAAAAAGAGATGCAGAAACTGGTCAGTTCACACACAACAATCATGGACCCAAGTTTGTACTAAATGTACTTACATTGTCTTGATCGGCTTCTTGGATCATTTCTTCCAGACGAAAGTCCTCAATGCCAAACTCTTCACATGCTTGCTGAAGCTCGTCTCGAGTAATGTAGCCGCTCCCGTCTCTGTCAAAATACGAGAAAGCTGCAAATAGGTAATCTTCCCTTTCAATTTTGTTTAGATGCAATGTTGCAGCTATGAACTCTCCGTAATCAATTGTGCCGCTGTTATCTACATCTGCCTGTAAATACAAAGATTTAGCATGGTGTGTGTGGAGTTTAGCAAACCAAAGGAGATGATTAATTAGTTACTCACGGCTTGCATAATATCTAACATTTCGGATTCATTAAGGTTAGAACCAAATCTTCTTAGTCCCGCCTTGAGTTCTTGGAATGTAATCTGACCGCTACTGTCTGTATCTATCATCTTGAACATTTCTTTCAAACCCGCTATTTCATCGTCAGAGAGCTTCTCCGCTATCACCTACAGGCGATGAAATTAGCATATTCTTTAGTCCCCAAAAGATGGAAACTTGATCGGGCGGAAATGAAGTCTCTTACTCTAAGAGCCATTTTCTTGAGTTTGTTCATTGCAGAGAACTGCTTCAAGCGCCTCAACACCGCAGAGTCAAGAGGCTTGTCCGGAGCCACTCCATTGACCTGAACCCAAGGATGACCTGAGAAGAAAACAAAGCCTATCCTTAGTTCCAAAGACAATTCAGAAACTGGGAATGAGAATGAGAAGAGACGCTTACACAGAACTTGATGGGCAGTGATACGCTTCTTGGGATCTCTGACAAGCATCCTCCTGACCAAATCTTTTGCACTTTCAGAGACATTGGGCCAAGGATCTGAGGAGAAGTCAAGATCACCGTGCAAAACCTCTTGGAATATATCGTCCTCAGATTCTGCATCAAGCATAAAAGTCATACAGAGACAGTTAAGCTTAAGCAACAAGTTGATGTTCTTACCAGCCCAAAATGGAGGGACACCGCATAGGAGAATGTAAACGATGACCCCAGCACTCCACACATCAGCTTCCGGCCCATACTTCTTCATCAAAATTTCGGGAGCAACATAGTAAGGACTTCCAACAACATCAGTGAAAGTGTCTCCTGAAAACACGGTGTTGAATATCAAATCTAGAATCCCAAGAAAAGGGTTGTTGTTGTTGAACATACCTGGTTTGAAGAATATAGAGAGGCCAAAATCAATAGCCTTGAGAGGCGAATCCTCCTCTTGGTTGACGAAAAGGAAGTTCTCAGGCTTGAGATCACGATGCATGACACCGAGGGAGTGACAAGCCTGCACACCACCAACTATAACCCTGGTGAGCTCAGCTGCCTTTCTTTCGCTATAATGCCCTCTCTGAACGATCCTATCGAAGAGCTCCCTGCCTTTGCACAACTCCATGACGACATGAACAGCCGCGGGGTCCTCATAAGCGCCCTTGATGGTGATGACATTGGGGTTCCCGGAGAGATGGTGCATTATCTGAATCTCCCTCCTGACGTCATCCACGTCATCTTTTGTCAGCAGCTTCCTCTTGGCGATTGACTTGCAAGCGTACTCTTTTCCGGTTCCTTTCTCTACGCAGAGGTAAGTGGTGCCGAACTGGCCGTGCCCTAGCTTCTTCCCCAAGTTGAAGTGCTCCTTGATGTGCCCTGTTTTGGTCTGTAACACTTGGAGCCCTTTTCTTCCAACACCCACTACCTCTTCTTTGGGCCTTCTCGGCGGCTTAGTATCTCCCTTACCTCTCCTAGTGCTCTCTGCCTCAACAGCAGCGCTAGTAGCTCTTCGACCTCCTTCTGCTGCTCCTCGACCTCCTTCTGTTGCTGGTTTGGTCTTTTCTCTTCGACCTCCTGTTGCTGGTTTGGTCTTTTCTCGGACTCTTTGTGTTGCTGGTGTTGATTCCTCAGTGTGTTTCATTGTTTTCGGATTGGCCATAACTATCTTTGCCGTCTCCGGTGGCTTGGATTGTGCCGGCAAAGGACCTGACGGTTCAGGGACCTTACTACTTACAGACTCTGTATCTGTATCTGGTTGAGCCCACCATAAGAGAAAGATTGAGTGGACCGGACTTTTAACAACACAATTACCCATCAGAACTGGTATGAATAAAACCGTAGCAATTCAGATCATCAATCACGCAGAGCCCAAAACCTCCTTTTTCGTTGAGGTCTTGTGATGACAGCACAAGTGTGGATAAATACACAATATGTGCATAAGAATCAGGATTCAACAACCCAGAACGATCCAGTCATGAAAATGGGATATACCCAGTACCGAAATCACCTAGGAAAGTTCCCGAAAGCATCCATCAATCCGTTTCAGACCCATTGTCATACAGATTGAAATTGAAGTTTTTGACGACTTCAGCGTGGAAAAGAGGAAGGGATGGTGGGATAAATTGCTACTTTATGTGGAAAAGAAGAGTTATTTATGAAATGGGTTGAGGTTTTACCAGGTCTCTGTTTTATAGCTTTTATGGGTCTGGATTTGGGGTTTCGAGTGAAAATGGGGTTTCAGGGTTTTTAACGGTTTTTCTGTTAAAACTAAAAACCTTGTACTGTTGTGTTCTGTTTGGTAATAACCGGCACACACCACATTGTAGACCAGCTGCCGGCCAATTCCGGTTCTCGAACAACTGTTATTTTCTATGCAAACAACAATTGAATACTAGGAGAATGTTCTGTCAATATAACATCACTTGGAACAATTCAACGATCCATGCAATTAACAATTCGGCATCATCTGCGTTTTGGACTGTTAATTCCGCCGTTTTGACATTTTATTGGAGCGAAAGAGACACGTTGGCAGCCAAAATGGACATAGGTGTGAAAAGGAGATCAGAGGAGAAACCGATTTGCCAATTGGCAAGTGGACCAAATATAAGAGAAGACCGAGAATCTGAAACATGAGTAGTCGCTTTCCACCAAACTCTGTCCTAAGCCAAAACGTGCGCCACTTTAGAAATAATGAAAATGCATGCAAAGATTCATGTCTTAAATATGCACATGAATCACAGGGTGCAAACAAAAAGCGATCTCAAGTTTATATTATGGAACATTTTTTGCACAACAAGATGATACTTTCCACGATATCACACATTCTCTCCTAGGATGGAAAATTATTCAAGGAATGGTACATTGCCATCCAGATTGGGGAGAGACTCGACAAAGTCTTACTGGTTAATGTACATAATTATACAATGGGCTTACTTGCGAATCACGTAATGCTCCTCTTGCCTTCTATAGTATCATGTCAGCTTCTCACCCAAAATTGTATCAAAAACAGCATAACCTTTGCTTTGTTCGTTGGCCTAACTTTGCACCTCTGGGCAGACTATTCTTTTCAATGACCTTTGCATCACCATTCACATGCACCTTCTCTGGGACCATTTTCTTGGGAATTGGTGCTTTGGTTGTCACATTTGTAAAGGAAGGAGAAGCAACAAGATTATCTTTGTCATTGGGATTTATTGGATTATGCTCTGGTGATTCTGGTGCAATCCTGTGGAGGTTGTGAGTATTTGTTTCAGAGGACCTGCAGACCAGTGGAAGAAATCTTCTTTTACTTGATTGGGAATAAGCAATAAGGACTTTGAAATATATATAGCTACAATAAGGATATTGCAAATTACCTCAGATTCTCATTAATAGAGCTATTCTCGGGTTCGGGCGTGCTCTTCTGCACTTCCTTTTCTGATACCTCGCCATTTGTATATACTCTCCCTTCTTCTGAAGGTTTTGAGTCCATCTCACCCTGCTTGGGATTTGATGATTCTACATTTGCAAATCCGGAAGTAACTCTTGATTTTTGGATGAGATCAATGACCTTCTCCAATGTACCCAGAGCTTCTTCCACCTTTGGACTCACAGGAAATTTCGTGTAACCATTCAAATAACACTTCTCATCATCATGCGTATTACCAGTCAGCGCTCGGTCTTCACTCATGAAAGTATCTGGGGTATCACCATCAGTACTCTCCTCTTCCATGATCTCACCAAAGGCTTTTCTGGCTTTAGGAAGCACACTTTTTTCTGAAGATTCGCTTCCATGCTCTTCTTCCTCGTGATTCACATCTTCCAAGCCATCTTGTTCTTCAGGGAGAGAGAACGTGTCACTAATGAGCTCATGTTCTTGTTCCATAACCCCAGTTGGTTCATCACTGGAAAACAAGGCTTTGCGTATCCCGGCATACAATGGGTCGGCCAAGGCCTTGCTGAAATCATCATCGTTCTTTAGCGCAGAAGAAACTATCTGTAACGCAACAATATCAAGAACTAAAAAAAATACAACAAAAATATGCTAAATTGAAGGCACAGAAAGAAAGAACTGAAGTAAAAGTGCAACCTTTTCATAGAGTCTGAAACCACTGCCGATGAGTTGCCTAGCAATGAAGTTTATGAGGGACGGAGGGACAAAATCAAGTTTCATATCCATCCTCGCAATTGTCCTACAAAATGTTTCAAAAAGAAAAGGAAATTATAAATAATCAAACTCAAATTTTCATATGAAGAAAAACTGATATGGAAACTCAACCGTAACTCACCGAAAGTAACTTCTTTCTGGAGTGACCTTCTGTATGGCAAAGCCTCCGACCACATCAATCCTTACTACATCCTTCGCTTCGGGTATCCCATCTTTGCAAAATCCATGGGTATCTATGCTTATGCTCTCCACATCCGAAATCTGAATCAAGTCCACAATCAATTTACCAACTCTTGCTTGTCCAACTGGTCAAGTCCCAGCAGCATTATCTTTGTATGCATTTTATATGTCTTGGGTGTTCCCGTGGTTGTATTATTAGTGTTGGAGTTTATGTCTTGTTGGAGTCTATTAGTTTGATGTTGTTCTGGCCTAGTTGTTAAGCGGTACGCGAGCTATGCTCATTCAATGATGACTACAACAATTGTTATATTCCCACCAAGTCTAGAGTATGTAATATCGTTGTCATGCGCGCTCAATGATTGATACGTATATCTTCATGGTTGATATATAATATATATGCAGCATTTACTTTCAAAAAGTCCACAAACCATTTTGCTTGCAACAGTTTTCATCTACTAATACTTGTCAATTTCAGAAATATGGTAGAGCAAAATTGCAAGGAATTACCGTGTTTACAAGAACCACCACCAGATCTTCCTGAGCAAACTCAAACTCGATATAGTGCACAAGAGCCTCCCTAGCTGATAATGGCCATGGAACCTTCACCCTTTCTTCCAAAAGGTTAACAGAAAATCAGCATTTTATGATGAACTGGATTCAACTTCAATGCGTGCTAAGTTTAGTGCTGGACAAACCTCAATAGAGATATCTGTTCGCCATCGCAAACCTTCTGCACAGTTTGGCTAGAGGTAAGTTTGAAAGTTGGAATCATAATCTGCGGCCACCTGGATAAACGAGTGAAGTATGTCATCAACTAAAACACTAGATTTGATATTTAATTTACTTTCTTGAAAATAACTACAATGCAATGCAAAATATTCTCACCATTTCCTGTAGAGTTCCGATTCCCACGAAACACATAGACCTGTCATGACAATATTTTAGTTTCCCGTATAATGACCAATAATCCAACATTCTCATTTCATTTGTCAGACTAATTATTGATCAACTCTTTTAATGATGAAGATAAAGCTTTTCCTTGTCATCTAGAATGACTTACATTCATCCACAGGCCCATCAACATAGCCTTCGGCGAGTAATGTGTGAAAGGGAGTTCCTTGAACTCCTTCTCGGTACATCACCCGAAATTCTTCAGTGTCTTGTTTCAACTGCCAAACAAGTTCGGAATCTTCAGCAAGCAATCTTAAATATTGATTTCAAGACCACTGAACTGAGGAATGGCCTTTTCACAAAAAAAAAAAAGGTTATAAACCCTGAAAAGGAAAAGGACCATGGGCATGGCCTTTTCTCCTTTGGCTATATTTGACCCAAGTTACAGCAACCAGTCAATAAGGTCAACCGCCAGACCCAATTACTAATCTGAGTGAAATAATTTATTGAAAGCAAGAAGAGCTAACAATATATTCAAAATAAACAGCTTACTTTCCACTCCGGGTGAGCTGGGTCATGCGCTTTGGGTGCCTCATTTTGGTTCAGAGAAGCACTCCTTAGCATGTCAAGAAAATTTGACACTTCCACGGTCCTCTTTTCAAGTACACTCTCGCTGTATCCTGAAGAAGTCAATATCTAAAGTTAGAACTAGAAAGAGAACAGCTGTTCAACAAAGAGACTTGAAGAGTAGCTAACCCTCAGCTTCATGCTGTGAGGAGCGCAGGAGCTGATTCTTGACAAGGGATTTAATCTTCTCTTCATTTGTGAGATCAGGAGATAACAGAGTCTTGTCCAACCTCTCTCTATAAATGGTGGTTTTTCGTTTTTTCTCCATATTAGCATTCCCACGATGAACCAAAAGAGGACCCTCTTAGAAGCACGGAATGAATATATACACTATCTATGATATGATACAACAACATTAGTTAAAATCTTTTCACATTGATCAAGCTTAGAAAGAGTACCACAGCCATTGCTGTGAAGCAACACGTTTGCATGTGCAGACAAACCAAACAAATACCATAATCAACTAAAACAAACATTTATGGGTATTTTGGGGGGCAGAATCTAATGGCTGGCTGTAAAGGGATTTTCTTGATTTCACAAAACTGCCAAAATAGACAGGAAACATCAGCTAATACTTTGTTTCCATCTTTTGCAGCATGTGATGAATTAAAAGCCTAATTACTATCAAAATTGTCCCATCGCATGTTCCCAATCCCAATGGAACCAATTAAATAGAGAAGTCCCCAGTCAAAGACTCCAAATGAAGACCTTGAGCATATCCATGAATATTCAACTCCGTAAACACACTACTATTTTTAGCAAACAGGACCATAAATGACTTAAAAAAAACATCAGAACAAATACATCACCACTGAACAAAGAAACACACAGCCCAAAGGCAGCTCCCAAATTTAGTAACTACTTGCCTTCTCCCACATGCAACGAAACAGAACCCAACTTCGAACCAGAGAACAACAATCAAGCACAAGCGGGACAGCAAAATGAAATCAATGCATCCAAGTACCCAGACAAGCAAAATAACCAACACTTTATCACCATCATCTAAACTCACCTCACCTCGTAATTGGGGGCTCTTTCCGAGCAAACCCAATTGGCATATGAGAAAACCCAAATTTATCAAAACCCAAGTGCAGATCTCAATGAAATGTTGATTTTCGTAGGAGCGGGAGCACCTGAGGAATGAGCGCCCAGAGGGGTAAAGAACATGTGCAATTCTGCAAATCAGAATAACAACCCAACAAAGCTTGCTCACAAAAAATTATAAATCTTTTCAATAAACTTCATATCAGAAACCAACACAGGATCACGAAACTTCGAAGATGAAGGAAATGTAAATTGAAATGGCTTCCTTACTTGAACGACTGGCCTTTGACGGCAAAAGGCAAAAGTTGAGACTTAGACGCACCGTTTCTCACTTATCAATGATCGATGGATAATTAATGCATGTAGGTGGGGAGAAAAACGTCATTATGTCGTTTTATTTAAGATTGAAATCGGACAACTGCTTTTTATTTTTATTTTTATTTTACAAAACATTACACGTGGACGAGTCTGGTTCTCTTATTATAAAGTTACTGTCGAGCTACGTCAAAGCCGATGTCATGGGGGGCTTTTTGCACTGTCCCACAATTAATGTGGCGGTTAGATCTGCCGCCCACGCGCAGGAGAGGAGCGTGGCCGTGACCCTGCTTCTCTCTGATTAGCCAGCTCCAATTGGTCAAATGCTTACTCACGTGTAAAGGTCCTTTTGTCGTCTTTTACTATGCGCTAGTGGAAGTCCAAGAATAGACTTGAAGTCTGAGATCATTTAGGCCCATTAAGAAAGCCCGAGGACAACCTTGAGGCCTATTAACGAAGGCACAAGTTTAAGGCCCATTTCGTTTTGTAATTGAGGACTAGAAATAAGATTTTGGTTTTAGAATCCGTAATATGTTAGAGGGATAACCTCAAAAACACACACGTTGAATTTACACAGTTTTCATTTTCTAATTGTGGTTTCATTTAGTATCAAAAACGTACCTTTACAGATTTTCTTGTATCAAAACCTGTTATTTTTGTTTAAAATACCAGAAATGCCCCTTCAATATAAAATTTAAAAAAATGCAAAAAACCCAAAAAAATAAAAATCAAGCCACTATGTTTATCAAGTTCACTCGTCAGAAAAAAATCATGTTCAATGACATTTTTTTGGAAATTTGAAATTCAAAGAGGGGCACTTTAGTCTT
>JAYMSW010002301.1:0-14167 GCA_036897725.1 Erodium texanum | reverse complement strand
TTTGTATCGATCCTGTGTTTAGGATTGAATAGGTGCGGGAAGAGTTGTAGGCTGAGGTGGTTGAATTACCTTAGACCCGACATCAAAAGAGGAAACATCACTGACGACGAAGAAGAGCTCATCATCAGGCTTCACAAACTCCTTGGAAACAGGTTGAATCTATTGTTCATAATATAATGTTTGTTACATTATTATTTTTTGTGGCCCATGTAGTTGGATGTGGCTCGAATATGTTTTTATTGATCGAGAAATTGTCGAGTTTCATCGAACACTCTTTGAAAAATGATATATAGTCTCATAGACGATCGAGAAAACCCCTGGCCTATACATTATATGACAAATTAGACTTTTGTTTATGTTTAGGGCTCAGGGTTCGATCAGTATTTCAAGACTAGTATCTACACGGATTATTCAGTTGTAAAACTAATCACACGTTATTACTGTGTTTTTTTTTTCGAAATCTCTTGATAAACATTCTTTTTTTTACTTGTAGATGTAATTTTATTTACATTATTTATTATCTTATTAATGTAGATGGTCTCTGATAGCCGGGAGGCTACCTGGGCGAACAGACAATGAAATAAAAAATTACTGGAACACCATCGTCTGGAAGAAAATCAGAAACGAGCAATCTCCGGCACGGAGGAGCTCGAGCTGCTGTACGGCGCACGACCCGCCGGAGCCGACAATCAAACGGTCATACTCTTTCGCCGCACAGCCACCGGAAGCGGTTGATCATAACAATATTTACCAAAATGCCACTGTGCCAACACAACGTGACCGTGAAATGGTGAAACCGTGTTCTCCGGCGGGCGTTCCCGGCAGCGAGAAGAGTACGCCGGCGCCGGAGAACTTCATGATGGATCTCGATATGGATAAGGATTTTATCTCCGACATCCTCAACGGGTCGGAGTTTCCGCAGCAACAATTGCTGACGTCATTGTTGTTCGACCAACAATATGACTTGGAGAGCTCATTTGCTGGAACAGATCAGCTGGATTGGCTGATTAATTGGTAATTACCGAATTGGGACGATAATTAATTACTGAATAATTGGTGTCTAAAAATAAAAAAAAATAAAAACAAGTGTATTAATATGTTTGTATGTACGTGAGACTTGGAACTAAGATTTGGGTCTTTATTTGTATAGTTTCACGTGTTATGTCTCTGGAAACATCTTTAAGCAAGTTGCAAACGTAAAGGCTTATGTGTGGATGATGATTTATGTACACATAATAAAAATGAGCACTTAGGCTAAAAGTGGTTGGTCGTATAATAAATGAAAGATTAGATATTAAAAGGAATATGTGAAATGATATATATATAGTAGGGATTTATGATGGTCAAGGTGGTAAATAAGTTTTTCACGAATCATTCTACTTCAATTACTTGTATCTTTGGTGTGAATAAATATGATTAAGACCGATGAAAATTAATTTTATTTAATATACAGTTGACCACTATTTTTCGTTATTTGAGAAATGCAAATTTTATGTTACCCGAAATGTTAACTATATCGTTTAAGTATTTAGATGACGTAATCTACATCGTCTAGACAGAGTCGCCCAAATACTAGTACGACACAAAATATAATCCTCCATGAGTTATGATAGCTAAGACGATGTAACGGTCAAGTCGTGGGAGGTCGTCAGTGTCGAAATTGAGTTTAACCTTTCACTTTTGATAGGTTCCCGAGCCTAATTATTTTATAATTAATTATTATATATGTATTCTACTTAGTATTGTCAAAATATAAATAGTACTCTTTTTTGTTAGCAAGTCCTATTGTAGCCCATACCAGCCCCAAAAGGATTATAGATAAATTAAGTTTTTAATGGGATACTTAAGTTCGATTCGTAAAGTATTAGTTTTGAACTTATTACAATTGAGTGCATGGTGCATACGAGCTAAATGTTAAGTTCTTCTAATAAACAAGTCAAGTCAAATTAGAACTTGAATATTATAAAAAAAAAAAAATTGAACTTGAATAGTCATTTTGAGGCCAAACTAAAGATTAATTATATAAACTTGTTTATATATGAGCTAGAGCACCTTTTTTCCGAGCCCCGAGTCTAACTCCTTTGAATTTGGGCTTGTTTACGCCTATGTTTATCTAAATATATAGTATTTATCTAAACCATTCAAACGAATCTAAAATCAGTATTTATAATAAAAACTATACAAATTAAATTAAATCAAATTGAATTCGAGTTTTAGTATTTATTTTTTAGCACTAATCGATCAAATTATTTTACCCAAACCAAATCTTAATTTCAATCCATTACAATCATTATCTTATATGTCAAAATTGATGAACAAATTATTAACACTTCTATTTTATTTTTTTGATATAATAAAATTCGCCCAAGTGTATCTCAAAAGATACATTTAATCACTTTGTTCACACTGGACAGACGCTTTTATACAGACCATGCAAGTACTCGATGTGCTGTAACCACGACGATCTAATCGTCAGACTAAATCTGACGATGACTCCAGCCTACGTTGTACCTAAAACCAGCCACCACTGTCCCCCTAGTACAACGGCGCTGGAACCTAAGGCCAACAAATTGGCATCTAGACCAGATGAACTGGTACCAAGACCAGTACTGACACCTAACGTAAACTACATCGAAACACAACAAAATACAAACTCTAATCCACCACAAGTCGAGCACTCCTCGGGATCGAGGAAATCTGATGGTCGAACTAGTAGCCGGTACATCTGGCAGACTAGTGCGCACCTACAAACTCACCGACCAGTACTCCGATCGGATGCCAAACAGGACCGAGGAATAAACAACCGAACACCTAGATCTCCGATCAGCACCACGATGGTAGTCTGATCAGCCATGGATACAGCGGCGACGGCAACACGAACCTGTAGCGAAGCATGAGTCTCGACTCGGATTTGAGCATATCCGGTAATGGGCACTGAGGAGCCTCAACCACCCGGATCCGGACCTGACCGAGTCATAACAGGCCTGATCCGGTATCGGGAAATTGGACTGGACGACCTGACTCTATTTGGAGGACTCCTGCACGGATTAAGGACTTGGATTCGGGCTCCGGCCGAAATCCGACAAGTACCGACCCCAGCTTTTGTCCCGCCGGGGTTGACTTATGCCGACAGACTTTCCGAGCTATTATCTTGTTGAAAATGAACACTTTCTGTGAGAACCATTGCAACCATGCATGATGAGGCAACAAAGTTAAAAGCTCTATATATAATCTACCTTTTTTGTATGAGAACTATTAGAGTTATATGTCAAAAAGACATGTACGAATATTTTACTTCACAAATCTTAAAGTTTCGTATCTACTTTTGAATACGCAATAACTGAGAAATTTGAGGTGATGGAGGTAGATGAGTGTTCGTAAATTCATCATTCAATACAGACAAGAGATTTACATGGTTTTAGTACATAGAATATTTATACGGCCAAAATATATCAAATCAATTTCCACCGCTGATTTTATTATTAGATAACTTGAGTCCCTTTCTTAAGGAATTGCCAGCACCCAACTACTACTCCTACTATCTGTCCCGCTTGATTTTGATCCTATTATGCATTAAGTATTGATATTGACTCCATTAGGTATAATTGGAAACAAATATTATAACTAAATTTTGATCCTATCACTACTTCTACTATAGTCACCCAAAAGCTTCTTAGATGACACGGCCTGATAAGAGCGTCGTCTAAACGCTTGTGTGTACGTCTTAAAGGTGACGATACCCGGACGACGTAGAAACGCGTTGTCCAAGTGCTTGAACGGCGTAATTAGACTCTTAGACAACGTATTTGCTGCGTCGCCTTAGCGTCTGTTTCCACTAATGAAGGATGGTAAGAGATACAACTATCGACTTCAATCTCTCACTTTTGTTGGAATTCATCGTGAACAAAAATGTGATAATATTGTGTTGCCTAGTTTGGGTTTTTATGTTGAAACGCACTTTCGATTGAGATCAGACAGCTATCTGATTTGTACAAAACCTAATGGAATTGAATCTTTTTGATTCTGTTTGTTCGTTGGACGAATCTCGACTTTTCAAATCTGCAGTAAAAAAGATCCAATCAGATTCAGTTTTACTAGATTGCGTGCAGATCAGATACTTGTCCGTATTCATCCTTCTTGGGGAACTTTTATATGAAAACTCTTTTCATCTATAAATTAAGAATCAATATGGATTGTTAGATTAATACATCTAGTAGTCTAAGATGCATGAGTAATTATAAGATAATTAAATATAAAGTTATAGGTATTAATGATATTTGCATCTATTGAAAAAATGTTGGTTGGGATGCATACAGTATTTGTTTGGGACTTTGGGTCACCCCAGCTTAGGGCAGACCACACGATGGTCCCAAGTTGATAGCTCGTTGTCCTTGGTAAAGTTATGTCCGTAGGGCATGTGCTCCTAATTGCTGGGACTTAGGTCACAACATTCATAGCCACACAAAAAAAAAAATTGTATTATTGTCTGTCTAACTCCAAATAAAACCAAAACTTTAGTTTTGGTTTTATTTGGAGTGATTATATTATTTGTTAATTGTTCCTCAAAAGGTTTTATTGAAAACTCCCTGTGTATCAATTACCTTCTAAAAAGTTGAAAATATTACCTTCTAAAAAGTTGAAAATTTGAATATAAATCTGTGCTTTATAAGTCAAAATTCGAAATCTATATAAGATATGGACTATATTTATTTAAATCAAACTTTTTATTAAACTATTATTGTTTAATGTTCATTTTCGTTTGAAAAGAAAGAAAACAACATTTTCGTTTTTTATGACGAAAGAGATTAATGAAAACGATTTAATTTAATTGTTAGTTACATAGGTAAAATGATATTTCTCCCCTTTTGATGAATAACTTAAGTTGGTGATGTGATTTTAAATTATTATAATATCTATTAGCATTATTTTATATGAAAATTGTTTTGATAAATCATTGTGTTACAACAGATAGGAAGTTTCATTTATTTTAAATATAATAAAATTATTAATTACTAGATGCAAAGTTGGGAGGATAAAATATAACATATTATGATATTAGTCAGCTAAAAATGTATGTATAAAGCATGACAACAACTTTTAGAGTAGAGTTTGTGAAGTTAATTAATAGAAGAAAAATAAAAATGTCACGATGAACTCTCTCAAGTCAAAGATCCATGGATATATATAAAAAATAATTATAATAAAAACTTAAAAATAAATAAAACCTTAACAGACCCAAGCCCAAGATCTATATGGGCTCTGTTTAGGGCCCATTTTAACGACCCCTTTTAGCTGTATCGGGTTTCTATGATCTAGAAGAAGAAAAAAAGTCGAAGTTTTCGGTTACCGGAGTGACAATGGCGACCGAGTCACCGAGTTCTGGCCGGAAAGGTGAGTCACCGAACATCCATGTCATAATCAGGGTTTTGATCGTCGATCAGGTTTCTGAGCTCTAATTTTACTGATCTGTGTAGTCTTCTGTTGAATCTGATGCAGTGGTTGTTCATCTGAGAGCTACCGGCGATGCGCCGATTCTTAAACAAGCAAAATTCAAGGTATTCCTGCACGAATTATTCCTAGAAATGTGAATTCTTGTAGTTTTATTCAATTTTTGAGTAATTTTCCAAGTTGTGAGTAATTTTGGTCCCAGGAAACCTAATTTGAAATCGCAATTTCTAAATTTTTTTAAAGATGACATTGATTTTGGGGATTTCTTATAGTCAATTTCAGTTTAGGAGTGATCTTGGTTTAGAAATCTGGGTCAAGAATGTGGCAGCATAGCTTGCTTTGCTGGAATTGTTAGAACTTATGAAGTTTGAATATGATTGGAATAACAGATCCCTGGAACTGAAAAGTTTGCCAAAGTGATTGATTTCCTGCGTCGGCAACTTCATCGAGAGACGTTGGTAAATGGCTCTTTAATGTTGTTTGCTCAATTTGTAATTTTGTACTAATGATATGTTTAAGGGAACTAATCTTATTTTTATTTCTTTTTCTTTCCCTTTGTTTTGTAGTTTGTATATGTCAACAGTGCATTCTCGCCAAACCCAGATGAATTGGTGATTGATCTGTATAATGTAAGTTCTGAGTTTCTTTCATGTAAAAATTGATACGAGTACTTGATTCGATTTTCAATTTTCCTTTTGTTCGCATCTTCGATTAGGTTTGGGAATATGGCACATTGCATTTAAAATGAAATCAAGGGTAATGCTATTAAGGATATTTTATTACCTTTCAGATTAAGAAAATGATTATTTATGTGATTAATTAACATCTTAAAAACAGAGTAAGAATAGTGTAGCCTGTTTGGTTAGTGACGAGCTGTAAAAACAACGGAACCGGCGTTACTTGTGTGTAGCCAAGCAATGATTCTTCTGAATGCCTGGAAAAAAAATGAAGTATAATAAGTCGACATGATACTTAAGTTGTGAAGGAATTATGACTAAAGTGATGTGGATTTGATGGTAAACTGGTGCCTAACAATATGTACTTTGCTGTTGCAGAACTTTGGATTTGATGGTAAGCTGGTGGTTAGCTATGCTTGCTCGATGGCATGGGGCTAATTCTCGCTCCCTTTTCCTTGGTTTGTTACTATACAACTTTGTAAGTTTCAGTATCGACTATTGAATTGGTTATACAAGTATACAAACCAGTACATATTTTAGTGGATTTCATATCAATGAAGCAGAAAAGTTCATATGTGCACGACTGTTTTTTTGATACGGCACGACTTTAATATCTTGTCGTGTTGTTTTTTTTTTGTCCTGATGAGATACTCATCTATTTGCCTCTATTGAAGGGAAACCTGGCTTTGGACCAAGTTAGTAGGGGTAATCTCGCTCGGCTACCCCTAAGTATGCACCATTCTCAACTAACTCCCCCCAAGTTTAAATAGCTTTTGACAACCCTCTTAAGTTTTTTAGTCTTAATTTCCCCAATTCCGTCAACTTTTAGGTAAGAAAGGTGCATACTTAAAGTTAAATTATGCCAAGTTGTTATTCACATTACTCATTGGCTACTTCCAGAAAGGGATTTAGTCAAGCCTTTTTTTTTTACTGTATGTCATTGGTAAATTTCACTGGCTACTTCCAGAAAGGTATTTTATTTTCCATTTGAATTGGTATTTCAAAGTTACCATCATTTTGTCCTATCTATGCAGGGCATTTCCCTCCTGAGTTCCAGAGACACGGTGATGCTTTTTATTTTCACTTTTATCGCTGTTTACGAGTGTAGTGGAGAAACATGTTGTGGC
The DNA here is from genome assembly GCA_036897725.1 of Erodium texanum. Classification (NCBI taxonomy): domain Eukaryota; kingdom Viridiplantae; phylum Streptophyta; class Magnoliopsida; order Geraniales; family Geraniaceae; genus Erodium; species Erodium texanum. The sequence goes on along the minus strand of JAYMSW010002301.1, from coordinate 6,915 downwards.
CATAACGATTGTCTGTGAACACACTGATTGAAAGCTAAAGATATTCAATATGTGGGGCCTGAATGAGATTGAGGAGTCAAATATGTCCTCTTGATCGGGCCAGGTGGTTGAAGAAACTCGTTGTCGACATTTAAACCTTGACTACTTGTATGTTTCGTGTTAGCTACAATCCATTCATTTCCTATTCTCTAATTGTGAACTCTTATCTGTCGTCAATCATTAAGTGCTCATTGCTCAATGGTAAAAGGAAGAATTTAAGTTCCAAGTGCTTTTATGCTTTTGTACTGGTTTTTCTGGGCAGAGCTGAGAATCTGTCTAAATTGGTGACACTTTATGTGTACTCTTGAAGCTCCTAACCAGCCTGGAGGGCATAACATTATAGGATTGATGAACTATAATGTTTTTATTAGCTTTTGTCTTACCAAATCATTCATTTTGCTGCAGCCTTTTGGGAATCATTTCAGGTTTTTTTTCTCTCTTTTTTTTCCCTGATTGTTGTGTACTACTTCTCTCTTTATGGGTCATGATTAATTATCCTTTTGCATTATCAAAAAAAAAAAAAAATTCTCCTTTTGCTGATTTGTTACAGCATTTCTGTTTTCATCATGGTATCAAATGACCTATATGTTTTGGAATCAACTATGAAGTACGAGAGGTGTTTGAATAAGTTTATAAGTAGCTTCTTTTATAAGGATATGATAGTCTTTTTCCATAATCAAAATAGTTTTTTTTTTTTTACTTAGAAAGGGGTTTGGGTGACCAAAGTTTTTTGTGTTATTAAAGAATATTTTCAAGATCAATGTATCAAAAAATAAGTTCAGGACTAACCTTTATATTTATAAGGGGGTTGACTACAAGTTTGTTATTTTAGAATTAGAAGAAGAAGAAAAATCGTGGGGCCAAAAGATTGAATATTGGATAATGCTAGTCAAATTTGCGGTCCATTAAAATTGATCTAGTTGATCAATACGAGTATTCCATCTAAGAGGTCTAGGATAGTCACAAGAGAAAGATTATATTTGAAATTAGATTAAGAAACTGTTATCCAACTATTCAAATTTGTCTAACTCAAGCAAGGTACCTAAACTTTTGAGGCACTTATCAAGCCCAAAAATATTTCTTTAAGAAAATGTTGCTTGATAAAAAAAAAATGTTATTAAAATTTGTGATAGAACTCAAGGTACCTAGAGTTTTGTCCTCCATCACTGATTTGAGTCACTTTATCATACCCAAAAGTGAAACAAAATTGCTTGTATTATTAGGTTTTGACTTGGGAAACCATGAGTTTTGTCTGATCTACTCATTGATGTGAGCTAAAAATAGCCTTTTCCCCTAGTGAATCACATGTGTGATCTATTTGCTAAAACTAGACTTGCAATATTATTATAATTTGTCTCAATCACCTAAATGTGGTGTGTCTACAATAATGCCGACAAGTCATTTTCACATCCAATTCCCTCTAGTCCATTCCATGGCCTTCACCTTATTCAGAGCACCCCAATCTCCATAACCATTTGGTTGCTACACTCCAAAATCTGGTTGTTCTTCAATTATTGTGAGACATAGATTTACATAAATGCCATTTAGAACTTATCACAATAAATAATGGGCAAGAAAGATTTGATCAATTACAGTTCTAGGAACTTGCTGACCCAATCCAAAGGGCCATGATCATTGGAGAAATTGAAGAACTCATCAACATCAAAGTTGACAATTTGCTCCTCCTGCTCCTCATCTCCTTTAGATCTTTCTTCTTCTCTCTCTTTTGCTGCACCAACCTTCTTCTCTTCCACATTGGTTCTTTTATGGGTCTCTGAGGCCTCCTTTCTTTGTTCCCCATTCCCATGTCTTTGCCTCATTTTCTTACTCAAGTGTGAGTTCCAGTAGTTTTTGATCTCGTTATCGGTTCGACCAGGAAGCCTCCCAGCAATCAACGACCACCTATACGCAAAAAACGATAAGAACGTATTGAAACCGACAACATGGTAGTTGTTGTGACAACGTGAGATGACCTGTTCCCGAGGAGTTTGTGAAGCCTAAGAATCAAATCTTCTTCTTGGTCGGAAATGTTGCCTCTCTTGATATTGGGTCTTAGATAGTTCATCCATCTCAACCTACAACTCTTACCACACCTATTGAGCCCTACAAAAAGAAAATTAAGAAAAACCCATCAAGCTCAAGAAGACTAACCCTAAACCCTGAACTCTGAAGAAAAAAAAGAAAAAACAAAAACTCATCAAACTCAAAAAGAAATAACTCTGAACCATAAACCTCTAAACCCTCAACTCTGAAGAAAAAGGAAAACCCATCAAGCTCGAGAAAAAACAATCCTAAAACACTAAACTCTCAACCTGATGGAATAAAAGCAGAACCCATCAAGCTCAAGAAGAGATGATATTGATTCCAATCACAAGAAAAAGAAACCAAAACCCATGAAAGGTCAGGACCTGCTTTGGTAGCAATGGCCTTCCATTTCTTAGCACCATGGGATGCGATGACCTCAGCAAGTTTCTGATCTTCCTCCATAGTCCAAGCTCCCTTATTGACCACCTCCTTCTGGGTTGATGCCATTGGCTCAAGTGCCTTCAACTTTTTGGTGATGATGATGTTAAAGGGTCTTTGTTTCTGTGCCTTTAAAAGAGGGTATAGAATTGTGTTCATTATATATAGTATGGTGTGTGATGTGAAGAAGAGATTGGTCTGATTTTTGGGGGTCCCTTGTACCATCTACCATTCTGCTAAAGCTCAACTACCACATATTTATATAGTTTGAAGGTAAGACCATATAATTGCTAAGAAATAAATAAATAAATAATTGGCAAGAAATAATAAACAAATATAAGGGTGTGATTAGGGCTTGATGATTGAGCAGTTGTGAGGCTTTAAAAAAAAGAAGAAAAAAACTCCTCTTACATTTGCTACTATTATGTTACGATATTGTTAACTTTATGTTGGTGATATTATGACGTGAGGTCAAGTGAGTCATTTTTCTTCTTGCTATTAAGTATACTCGCGAGGTAATATTTGTTAGTATTTTTGTTATTTGTAGTGTGTTGTTGTAAGTTAGTTTATGTGCGTGTTTGGTGTGTCATCTGGTCTGATTGTTTAACAGTATATAAATTATGCTTATTCATTGTTGATCGTAGAAATTGTTATTTCTGTCAAGTTTGAGTTTATAATGTTATTATTATATAATCTTAATGTTATTACCTTACTTTATAGCATTAATAATTTAATATATATATATATATATATGATATTTATGATTAAAAAATAATAACATCATGCTGAGAATAGTTAAGATTGAACATAATCTTATAATTTGGTTACCAAAATTGAATCATTATGATGTTCAGATACTAAGTCCAAAAATGGGATGTCTTTTTTTGTTTCATTTCTAAATAAAACAAACATGTGACAACCCATTCTTCCACTTTGTGCCAAAGGGAGATGATAATTGAAGATGTGAATATGTGAGAAAGGCCAAAAGAAGAGAGATTAGAAGGGTGTGGCTGGGGGGGGGGAAATGTAGTTGTGAAGTGTGGATCAGAGACCATAGATCCTCAGGTAGGATAGACTTGTCAAGCAGTGACGACATCATTTTTGTAATTTGTACAATCACGTGTTCAAAACAGTTGGTACGAATAATTATTTTTACATTGATTAAATCGAGACAAAAAAAATAATTGGACAAAATTGCTATAAATTCAAAATAGACAGTCAAACGATTCAATTAAACCAAATAAATAAAAATCAAATAGTCTGAAGATTAAACTAAATCAAATGAAGACAAATTATTCCATACATTTGGGTGGAAAGATGGTAATATAAATATTAGTGTTGGAGCTGTGAAATACTGAAACTATAGACCATTTGGTCCTCAAATTGTAGTGCTTGAAAATAGGCATGTGTTTTAGTTCCTTATGAAACCAATACAACAAAAAATGATTAAGAAAAAGGTTGAGATTAGGTTTAGGGTTTTGGATTTTAGTTTAAGGGTTAGGTGAGAGAGGAGAGCCAAATTCAACAAAATTATCTTAGTGAATTGTACTAATTCCTCATGATTGCATCTCTATGGAAACTAATGATTTGGATTAGCATGGCATGGTGTAAAGATGGAACAATTAATTAAATAACATTTTTGCTATTCATTTCCATGTCTTGATGTAATTTAATTGGCCACAAAAATCTAAAACATTACTTTTATTTTAATTAATTGTGTTTGGTGATGGTAGGTAGGAAATTCTCTGACACTGAATTGGAGAAACCCTTGACCATATAAAGGTAAAATAAAATAGAGAAGGAAAAAAACAAAAGAGATCATATGAAGTGAAAGAAAAAAAAAATATAGAAAAAGGGTCACATGAAGTGCATGTGAATATGCTTATGGACCCTCCCCTCCAATTGTTCAAATATTTATAGTTCTGAAAAAAAAAATTTATATTATTATTCAACTTTTTTTTTGAAAGCATATTATTATTCAAATTTAAATCTTAATAATGAGATTAGTTTTTTTTTTCTCTAAAATTAATACAATACTTGAAAATTTATTATATAACTATTATTGTATTTCAAATGTGAATGAGATTATATTTGTATACATTATGTGACTTGAGCACACTAGTAGTCTTTTTATTAAGGCTCCTAAAAGTGTAGCATGAAACAAATGTGAAAAATAATGTAATTTTATAATGCAAAGACACAGTATTATTGTAGATAATAAGCTGTGTTTCTACTTTTTTTTTATATATAAGTGTTTCTACTTTTAAAAAAAGTTAACTATGCACGATTATTTTTACAAATTGTTCATAAACATATAATTTCATAATAGATTTTTACAAACACATGATTCTATTAAAAATTTAATATGACTACTCTTATAATTTTACATTATTTTTGAGTTTATCGCGTGACTTGCACGAGTTTAATATTTTATAATATTTTAAAACGACTTATTCCTATCTTATAATCCCTCATGTTTTAAAATTTAAAAATGCCTTGGAAAATGAAATCGAATTAACCCTCTAAGGTTAAAGAATGAGAGGAGTGGTTTAGTGATATTATAAAATTTTCAAGTTCCATATAAGTTACGAGACGGAAAAAATTAATATTTTTTGTGATCCCAGATTATTTTGTACTATGACACATGAAAATTCATAAATAAAAAAAAAATTATATATCTAGGATAAGAATAAGGATCTCTAGAAAATTCACTATGATATTATAAATCTGTAGAAATTTAATACCTCCAATCATTCACAAAAATTGTTTTGTATAATTTATCACCTAAAAAAAAAAAAGAGTATTCCTATTAGTATTGACTTGATCTAATTTTAGATGGGCCAATTAATCAACGTTACGGCGTAAGCTCATACATACATATGTAATGTGTAACAAATTATAAGTTCATTTTCTTATTGCTTCAAAGTTTTTTTTTTTTTTGAAATTATTTTTATACTGTTTTACTTACAATTTTATGTTATTCAACTTAGTCATTATACCAGTTCTTCATCCGGGCAAAACAGGGTTAAAATCCTATGTCATCCAAGTAGGAACAACGGGACGTATGACACATGTAGTCCAACACATATTTGGAAGGCGCAATCAAACACGTGCATCACCTAGGGATTTCAAGACGACGTCGTATTTTGCTTGCGTCGACTAAGTGTTTCCACCTTATGCGTCGTAGCTAGTACTACATTGTCCTAGAATTCCTGGGTAACGTAGTAGTTAAACTACGCCGTTATAGTGTTTTTATTTAGGCGAGCAGAGACACCTTCATCGTCCAAAATTTGTCTGGGTGACTTAATCTTTTTTTACATCGCCCAAGTATTTGTAAATGTCCCGACTAAAATTCAAGATGGTAGTTGACTAAAATTTGCCTGGGTGACTTAGTCTTTTTTCACGTCGCCTGTGTATTTGTAAATGTCCTAACTAAAATTCCATATGGTAGTTGACTATCATCTCAAGTGATATAATATTTTATTAAAGATATTGATTAAAGTTTGAAGTTTAAAATAATATCAAAGTTTAATTTATTTTTATAATATTATATTAAAACATGTTAAATATGAATCTTTAGTTTCTTGTTGATACAATTAAGAAAGCTATTTTTTTTTTCACCTCAACAATGGTGATGACAATAACAAACAAATAAATAAGCATATCATGTATAAATGGTGTGACACATTAGGTAAATCCTACGGTCTAATCGATCAAGTAATTGATTCACTTTAATTATTTTATTTAACAATTGACTAATAACCAACTAAATCGGATTCTATTTTTTATAACCACTATAGATTTTGTACCTACTTAATAGCAGACATTTTCATGCTTAGTCAATCCTCTTTTAACCCACTAAATCGGAATTAGGAAATGTGATCAATATTAAGTTGTTTCGTCTCGTTTTTAGATAACGTGTTAAATATCATATTAAAATATTTTTATTTTATTTTTATATTGATTTAACTTTTTATATTTTTTTTATTCATAGTATATGTTTTCTATCATTTTTAGCTATTTTTGTTACCATTTGTCTCAATACCAAATACCAAAATCTTGGCCACTCATGAAACCAAAGTTGTCGAGTACTCTCTTTTTTTTTAGGGTTTTTACGTTGTCGATGTTTTAGAGAAGGAATGAATGATTTTCTGAGCATACTCTCTCTTCTCTTGTTCTTTCCCTCCTTTTTGCTTCTGAATTCAACCCTTATTGGGGTTCTTCTCGAGGGTTCGCTGAGTGTGAAGATTCGTCCTAAAGCAGCCCTTCTTCAAGCCACGATTTAGCTACTGTTTTTTCTTGTATTTTAGTTAATAAGGTGTCAGCGTTAGTCTAGTGCCATCTCTAGTCTGGTTTTGGTATCAGAACTAGTTTGACTTAGTGTTAGATTTAATCTGGTTTAAACGCGCATCT
>JAYMSW010002300.1:0-14167 GCA_036897725.1 Erodium texanum | reverse complement strand
AGTTCCGAGTGAGAAAGATTGAGTTGGAATCGAGAAAGATAGAGTTAGAATCGAGAGAGAAAGAGATGAAAGCGATGAATATAGAGTTGGCCACGAGAAAGATAGAGTTGGAAGCGAGACAGATAGAGTTGGAATCGAGAGAGAAAGAGATGAAAGCGATAAATATAGAGTTGGCCACGATGAAGAGCAAAATCACGCAGCTCACATCAGATCTTAGTTTGTCCTGATTTTTTTTGAAAAGATTTGCCGTAATTTTATATATCAATCTGAATATATATACAATCTATTATTTGGGCAACTCCCATCAGATCTTAGTTTATCTTGAATTAGTCGGTCTTTAGTTTGTTATGTTATTTGAGTTTTATCTGCTCACGTCAGATTTTAGTTTGTCTTGAATTAGTATGTTATGTTATTTGAGTTTTATCTTATTCTTAAATGGAAATATCTGTTTTAGTTATTTCAATCTTCATACATGGAAGCACACAACAAGATTAGAGTGAAACTAAACTAGCTTTCATGCTCATACTATGAATTTTCCTGTGTGGATTAATATCGCTCCCGGAGCCCAGAACATGACCCATATCAAATAGTGTTTTATTTGGGATTAAGTAAATCGAGTAGAGGTAAAAAGTAAAATTTGAAGTAATACAATAAAATAGCAAGAAAGTCAAGAACGGTAAGTAATCTTACCCATCAATCTTTTTATTATGAGCAGCTACTCTGCTTGCATGTTGCTTGTGAACAGTAACCTGGAAACACAGAGTATGGTATTGAACATTCAGATGAAAATTGTTTTTAGTAATAGCGTCTACAATGGAGCTTTTACAACTATAACATGAATCTTATATCAACTAGGATTATTTCAACATCAATGCTCAGACTGTTAATTCTATTTAATTAAATTGCCATAATATTATAACCATAGTCGCCATAATTGAATATCAAGCCATGCAAGAGCCAGATCACCAGCTCAAACATCAGATGATCAATAATGGCTAAACCGCTGGTAGTTTAAAATATAATTTCCCTTTCAAATTAAGGATTCTCACAAAAGATCAGGAAATCCCAAGCATCTTTCCTATCACTCCTAAGGCCTCTTGTATATCCTTGTAAAGATGAAGCATGGGTATATACGATAACAAAGTCTTACAGTTACTACTGAAACAAACTGAAAATCACATCCTCCCTTTAAAATATAACCATATAGGCAATGCAGATAAGAAAGTAAAAAATGCATCCATGAACCCCAAAGTAAAACATGTTTCTCTAGTTATTACCTATTCCCTAATCTTCTTAGTGTCCTCATTCTAATTCTTACTCAAAGCTAACAGTTCAGCTGCAAAATGGGCAAAAAAAGTTCGGAAATCAGTTTGGCCAAGCAAATAAACTTGAACTACAACTACCCTCAGGGCATACACACCAATCTAGTGAGACTCTACTAAAAGTAAAGTCTATCTACAATGAGCTCTAGCAAATATCTTAATCATGCAAAGGCTATTTACTCAAACATTTCATTAGAAGGGCGAAAAATGATGTAACAAACAAGATAGTCAAGGAGTTTAGCTGTATGAAAGGAGAAGCAAAAGGCAAGATATATGCATTACCTTACGAAATCGCCAACATGGTCCGGCCAATTTTTAGAACCTCTACTATCAAAGGGCTTATCACCTCTTTCCTTTCGTTTCTTGGGCATATCGGTAACGAGAAACCTAAGGTTCTACTTGAAGAAATTATGTATCGCCTGAAAGTCACCAACAGCAGAAGACTAAGAATATGGAAACTAGTTCAGAATCTTTGCAATGCTAGTGTCGGTTAGCCAAGCAGAATAATCTTGATGAGAAACCATCATATAACATAAAACTATGTTTTAGGAAGGCACTGCAATAAACCAAGCTGAGGCTATGTTTTTTTTTGTTGTTTATCATCTTCAAATAAAATTCTCTTTTTTCCATTGATACACAAAAAAAAGAGTAAGTTCAAAAACTAAATGACCATGTCATAATATAAGTAACAAGAATGCCTATAATACATGTATGAAGTAAATGATATTCAACCCAACTAGCAATCAACTGTAATTTTACATGGAACTGTTAAAAGGAGATGAACTAACCGTTCGATGGGTTTATCAGAACTTGGATGAAGAACAATTGGCGAGATGTCATCCTCATGGAAAGAATTAATTTTACTGATAAGAGCATTAAGGGGCTCAGCATCTGAATCACCGGCATAACATTCATCTGATTTCTCAGATATTATTTCTTTCTCCTCTGCTAGCCTAAAATTCTGAACAAAACATACAAAAGACTTAGCAGATCAATAATTCAAGGGATATGGCTTCATATCCTATCGATCAGAAAACTACTAGAGACAGAAAGTAAGTAGTTACCTTACCTCTGGCGGAACATCTAAGGATGTCAAGCAAACAACATTTCCATCAAGGTCTACTTCATTAACAATGAAGTCGGTACACCTAAATAAATTTCCATACATGCATAAGTTCAGAATAACAAAATGGCACCAAACTATTTATCTCACCATCCCAAAATAAGCTTCCCAATTGACTATTTGCAAATCAGTAAGCATTCAAAATGTCAGTGCTTCACTTTCCACCATTGACCCCCATGTGCTCACCACTCTAGGTTACTCAACAGTTGGGAATGGGAACTAGGCTTCCGGTTCTGGGTCGTCTAACATAGCCAGTTCTGCTAACCAAAAGTGGCCCACTAACTTGGAGCCAAGCTTGTAAACAGGTGAAAATGATATTTAATTCGGGACAGGGGAGTACATTGCAGCAAACCCAGATCCCATGTAAATGACGAATTGGAAATAACAACTGCCCAGATATTTGAAAATACAGCTATACCTAATATCTGAAAGGACAAAATCCTACGTAAAGCTGCAACGTTCTCCTGAAGGTGTGGACCAAGCTGCCATTCCCTGCAATCTGCCTCGGTTCAACTGCAGAATTCGACCATCAAACTGAAAAAAAGGAATATCACATCAGCTAATGAATATTACAATTGAGTCAAATAGATATAGTGTGAAATTGCATTATATGGATTGGTGAAAATCCAAATGATCCCAACCGGGTTGACTTCTGCCACTCACTAACCTTTGTTATCCACCCGCTCATCAGGGAATAGTCCAAACACAGCAAGTTGTACTTTTCAGCCCCTTTGAGTACTCAATCCGTAAGGCAAAACTTAAACTCATAGACAACATAATACTAATCAAATAAGTGACAGTCAACCAAATAGCTTCAAAATTGGAAGAAATATACTGTTACCAATTAATTGGCTGTGTATAAAAAAACACCAAACAAACTACATAAATATCTACTCCAGGTTAAATGAATCAACAACAATTTTCTGAAAGAAAACTTCAGGGATACATGCTGATAGAGTAAAGAACCCAAAGGGACATCTATGCACACATCTTATTACCATTTCCAGGAATCAAACTGCTTATACCAGCAACTCGAGTAGCACGATAACCGTAAGTGGCTGGAAATGCAAAACAATATGAAAGAACTAAAACATTGGCTTAAGGGAATGCTCAGTCTAGCCCAGCCTTTACTAAACTGCCAATCGTTTACACTGATAAGCCGTCAAACATGTATGCTTAGACGTACTTTTGGTTTCAAAATATAAGAAAAGTGACGTGTCTTTACCAAGAATTGTGTAACAAATAGTAATGCAAAAACCATCAACAATCTTATTTACTCATATCATACCGAATGAAGGAGTAAAGCTTAAGCAACAGGTGAATGCATCAGAATAGTCCTTCCAAGTTCCAACTACATATGTATGGGGCTTTGACAATATACTGTGACACATCTATTGTTATTAAAGGAAGTAGTGAAAACAAGAAGATACCACCAGTTGGGCAAAACAGAATTGACAGATTCCAACCATCATTTAGCTTGTCAGTCACATAGGAGATGAGACTAAAATGCAAGGATGAAGTTGCAGAAACAGTTAGCATTTCTCTTTATGTAATCACTTTCATTTGCCTCTTCTAGTCGATCAGGCCTCTCTGTGCCAATACCAGGAGGAGGTTCTGGAAGCTTGTGTTGAGATTCATGACTAAACCTTCAATATGGTCACTCAAACCCTTGAAGGCTTGATTCATCTGTTCCTCCAGCTTCTTCATCTGTTCCTTTCGCTTCTTCATCTGTCCCTCCAGCTTCTCCACACGAGACTCAAGGGACTTGTCGGGCTTCATCCGCAACTCCTCCGACGACTCCGTTGGGGAATCCTCCATTCTTGTACAGTTGAGGAGTAAGACGTGGATGGAGTGATTGAGCTGCTGATCTCTGCTTGGTGAGACACTCTCACGGTCGAATTCATTGGACGAGGCAAGGTTCTTCACCGTCGTCTTCCTCGGCAACTCCTCCTCATCCGACTCCAGCGGTTTCTCGGTCTTGATTCTCCGGAAATCGTTCAGCTCCAAGATGAAATGCTGCGGCGGTCCCGAGAAACTGTCCGCCGTAAGATTGGACCGAGGAAGGCGGCTCCGCCGTGGCTTCTTCTTCACGGCCACGACCTGTTCCTCCAGCTTCTTCAGACGTGAGTCAGAGGACTCCTTCAGCAGCTCCGACGACTCCGTTGGAAAATCCTCCATCCTTGTAAAGTTGAGCACTAAATCTTGGATGAAATGATTCAGATCTCTGCTTGGTGAGGCAAGGTTCTTCACCGTCGTCTCCTTCGGAAACTCCAGATGCTGCTGTGGCTCATCTCTGCTTGGCCAGAAACGCTGCTGCTTGAAGTCCGTAATATTCGACGCAAGACTCCTCCGTTGTCGCTCCTCCTTCACCTTCGCCTTAGGTTTGTTCGGCTTCACCGTCGTCTTAAGTTTCTTCGGCTTGTGCGGCTGACAAGTAGAGGATTGATTCTTCGAAAGAGTTGAGTCCTTCGTTTCAGAGTCCACAGCAGGAGACGAGTTCGATCTGCGAGAAGATACAAAATCCTCAGCCTCAGCCAAATTTCCAGACTCTCCGGAGAAAAGCCTCCAAAGAGTTTTCAATGGAGAGCAGCTGCGAGGAGTAGTGAGGAAAGTTGCTTGCATAGCCGCTGCGGCGACAGAAAATGTTTTCACCTTGGTCCGAAGAAACGCCATTCCGGCGAGCATGATGTAATTGATTTCAGCATCGGTAGGAAACTTTCCTTTCCAGATGGCAGTGAAGTTTTCCGGCGAACTCATCTCCAGTGAAGAATAGACCGCTGTCTGCAGGACGCCGGTAGTGACGGAGAAATGCGTCAGATCTTGCGAAACCATAGCCAATCCCATAATCACCAAATAGTGAAGAGCTACATGTGAAACGCCGATCATCGCTTTTAGCGTGAGTGATTGAACGTGAGAGTGAGTGATTTGACCTTCTCTATTTATAGGCGGCGGATAGCACTGGCGGGACTAAGATGTTCACTCTTTTGGGCTCACGAGGCCCATTCTGGCCCAACGGAGCTTAAAGCATGAGTCTGAAAGAGCATCGAGCGAAGGGGAAGAAGAATGAGCGAAGCTGAGTACCACGCCAAGGACTTCGAGTGGGAAGAGCTTCGACAAGCCATAGACCAAAACCCTTCTCTTCGATACCATTTGCTTCCTTTCCATGAATCCTCCTCCGCTTCTTCTTCTTCTTCACCTTCCCAAGAGGATTCAGATTCACAAGCGTGGAAGAGCTTTCACAATCGCCACTCCTCCGGCATCTTCTTCAAGGTCATTTTATCTTTGTGTTGTTGCTAGTTCTGCTATGGCTCGTTTGGTTGATTAAACATACACGGTTCTGGTTTGGTTTTGCATTAGCCTGGTATGAGCAACTAGGTCTTCTTTTCTATTGGAAATGTTATTGTTGAATTAAAACCTTAAGGGTTCTGTGCTCCATTACAGTTTGGGCCCGGTAATGGAGTTGTATGCTTGGCTGCTTTTTAGTGTAATCAACTATTTGCTGTCTGTTTCTTAGTATTGTATGGTTAATACAACATTAGTTGTCATTAATGTTTGAGGGAAAACAAATTTAATACCAGAAGAAGCAAACTTTTAGATTTCTTTAAATGATGAAAGGATTTGTAGAAGGATAAAGTTTGGGAAATGCAAAAAAAAAAGTATGTTGTGAAGGAGTATTACAAATCCGTTTATTGCTTTCTAGAGGGAAATGAAGTTGGATGGCACACAATTGGACAGAAATAAAGATATGAGTATGTATTAAAGTGTGTGTGTCAAATGGGTATTATAGTAGTTACTAGTTCTGAAGTTACTTTGCACCTCATGATTTTTCCACCTTTTGGGTCAAATACTTGGTGGTTTGTCCAAGTGAAAACGACAATTGAGATGGGCTCAGTTACATAAGCTAAGGAATATTTCATTCCCTTTTCAATCTAAGGACTTACAAGCTCATCAATCAACAAAGAGAATGTTTCGTTGCAAGTTTTGAGCTCAGAATGAATTGCCTTCATCCACTTAGTTTAAATTGGTATGTAGCATGCATATATTTTAGTATTGTTAACATAGGCATCTTCATAAGTATCTTCAAACAAAAACTCTTGGGGCAAGAAACTGATATTCAACTTTTGAACTGTATCACTATGTGCTTCTTTTTTTTTTTTTTAAAAAAAAAACACATTCTCTGTACAGTGCCTCATCTTAGAATGCTCTTTGGATGCAGGAGAGGCGCTATCTATTGAAGGAGTTTCCTGATCTAGTTTCGTGTCAAGAAAACTCTAAAGTTTTGGAGGTGGGATGTGGTAGTGGAAGTACTGCTCTTTCACTTTTATGGTAATGTTTGGACTTGCTTACTCTAGACAACTTGATGTCATTAATTGTTTGAAGTTAAATCCTTTCTAGTAATCCTGTCTATCTCGTCAATATTATAACATTGATATTAGGATATTAATGAATTTAGATTGTGTTGGTACTTGGTAGTTTGAAATATTGCAAATGAATAATGTATCCTTTATTATGGTGGAAAGTTTAGGATAGGGCGCAGATCATGCTTTTGCTTTTTCTGCCTGCTATCCTCATGACTCCTTATTTCTTTGTAGTGGCAATGAGAGCATCATTGTATATGCTTGTGACTGTAGTGCTCAGATTCTTGAAAGGGCTAAAGAGATAATAGATGACGCTACTGTGCTCTCAGCTAAACAACGTTTTCATCCATTCTATTGTGATTTCACTGTATCTGGTTTTCCAAAGTGGTTGGCCTGCGATTCTTGTCGAGGGACTTCTGTGCAAAAGCAGTATGATAATGGTTTCATTTCTCCCCTTCCCCTGTATTTCTCCTTCATAAAGTTTTAACTATCCCTTATTCCTTATATAGGATGAACTAACGATTGGAATCACTTTTTTCAGATGTTAAAGAGAAGAACACAACAAGCTCAAATGATCTATATTCAACTAAAGAAAATGGCTGTTGCGTTGGTGGTTTGGACTTTATTACTTTGGTATGGGAATCCAGAAACTACTTTTTGAAATGGTTGCATGAACACACAAATCTCACTAGTCGTTTTATTTATTTTTCTTGAGTGTTATTAGTCTGGGCATTTCAAAATTCTTATGAATTACCTCATGTCAAAACACACCACACTTAAGCTTTTCATTATAACAGGAGAGTCGATGTTCATATCTTGCCTTTAGATACTACCACCATACGATGATGGATGATCTGTAAAGGTGCAATGCTTTTGTGGCCCCTTTAGAAGAGGAATTATAGAAATTTTATAGAATACAAATCTTTAAAGGTGTTTGAGGACTGAATTGTTTCATGTAATTCCATCATACAGCATTGTATAGTGTATGCTGTTGTAGAATTTCATAGATGTTCTTGGAGTGCCTCATTTCTGGACTGCAGTAGTTTCATCCATTGAATTATTGATTACTGACATGACAAGCTTTTATTAGTAAGTGATTTTTTTACAACTGAAATTTATTGCTTATTTTGTGATGTCAGGTATTCACGTTATCAGCTGTACCATACAGGAGAATGCCAGCAGCTATCACAGAATGCTTTAATGTTTTAAAGCCAGGAAGTCTACTTCTATTTAGAGATTATGGTAATAAAACAATGAATTATTGTTTTTGATTGAATTTTATGAATATTTTATAATTAATAACTGTAGTATTTGGAACTCCTTGTTCATAGCTCTTTAAGTGGTTAACATTTTTGCCAAAACACAGGCCTGTATGATATGACAATGCTTCGATTTGAACCGGAGAAAAGAGTGGGGTTTAGAGAGTACATGCGATCGGATGGAACTCGCTCTTATTTTTTCTGTTTGGATACAGTTAGGGATCTGTTTGTGGGTGCAGGCTTTGTTGAGGTAAAATTCTTTCTATCATTATTGGATTGCTAAAGAAATTCCAATTCCGAGCGTTCCATTAGATTGAATTTACAACATGCTTAGTTGCTACTTTGATGGTGAGTTAGGAGCATTTAGATATGAAAGGTTTGGACTAGTTAAACTCATTTGCCATTTTTTTCTTTTCTTAATATGTACACCAAAGGTTTGCAATATGCTAGGTCACCTGTTGAAAATATTGCTTATGCTGGGTTTCACATGGCAGCTTGAGCTCGACTATTGCTGTGTTAAGTCAGTGAATCGGCGAAATGGCAAGTCCATGCAAAGGGTGTGGGTTCATGGAAAGTTCCAGAAACCTTGCGGAGTTATTTGTAAAGATCCCTTGTGTTGAGGTGCCATGCTGTTTCAGTGTAAGTACTCTTTTGCATCAGTTTATCTATAGCCATTGGGTAACCCCGCAAGGACGTGAAATATTTGTAATTAAAGAGCTACTTGGAAGACAATGTGCGACACAATTTAGGTGTTTAGGAATAAGTAATCAAATTAGGATTTTAGATTAGTTGTTGAGAGAAACAGTTCAGGGTTCAGTTTCAAAAGATCATGCACTGATGTACAATAGAGATGACGATAGAAATCCATTGCTATCTTTTTTAACTACTTGTTGGTCAAGATTCTTTTATATGATGTGTGAGCATTGAGTAAAATGCTAAGCATACTTAGCACAAACTGATCTTTTTTGTAAATCAATTGATTTATTTTCTCTTCCTGTTGAATGATTCTTGTAGGTTTTTCTTGCATAATTTATTACTTCCATAATTTTTTATCTTCTGGTTCTTTACAAGTCTTTTGTTTTTTGGATCTTGACTCATGGTTTACCATTCTTGTCCACATCTAGGTACATGGAATGAAATTGAGTTGGTCTTCACAAACTCGATCCAAGCAAGTTCTCAACCTTGATCCTCTCATGAACACGGAATCAAATTGAGTTGGTTTTCAATAACTAGATCCAAGCATGTACTCAACCTTGATGATGTTCGAGTTTCTTTGAGAAAGCCTCAAGAGCTTCTTCATATTATTGCTCTAAACAATTAAGACACTTTGATAGTCATGTGTCACAAGTCAAACTCATCCCATAGTTGTATTACCATAGGATTTATGGTTTTTACACAAATTTCAATCAAATCCAAACATTTCAATAGAACAAAATAAAAGCTGAGGAATCTGACCAGTCCAATTTTCAAGACTGGACATTGCAAACTATCATCCGATTTCGAAACAAAAAAGTCGAGAACTTCATACTTTAGTCTTAAAACACGCATTATTGTGGACTAAATTGTCAATTAGCTGTTCATGAACCAATACAAACCTAATCATTGGAACTAGATTGCTGAATTAGTTCATTATTTCAGGTCTCACAGCTATGCAGTTCTTGCAGCTGGTTGTTGTTGAGTGATGCAATGTATATTCCCGCCGGCCAAAACAATCTCTCTTGCACCTTCAA
Source organism: Erodium texanum (assembly GCA_036897725.1). Classification (NCBI taxonomy): domain Eukaryota; kingdom Viridiplantae; phylum Streptophyta; class Magnoliopsida; order Geraniales; family Geraniaceae; genus Erodium; species Erodium texanum. Next base: position 4,375 of record JAYMSW010002300.1, on the reverse strand, counting down.
TCGTTACAACCTGCTCCAACAATCCGTAAAAATGAAATCGTTCAGTAAGTTAAACACGTAATAAAGATACACAACATAAGCTTTTTACACATGAGGTTTGTAATATTTAGATAAATTTGGGGCTTATTCTTAGTAAATGCATCTTACTTCGTGATTTGGGAAGGCATGAGACAGGACTCGAACAGCTTCTTCATCACGCTTCTGGTCTCCAAATTGAGGTGTGATGATGCCTCCATTGGCAATATAGAAGTTTACATATGAAGCAGCAAGTCTAGTACCAGCAACCCTTGGTTTCGCATCATCATCCTGTACAAACATTTAAATTTGTGGTTTTGTTGCTTAAGAAATTCCAATTTTACCAGTACTCGATAAATTAAAATGCATAGACAAGAACAACAAATCTGGGCACGTCTCAAGGGCTCACCTGAACAATTCCTGCAGCCTCTTCAGCTGTCATGTAAAGTGGGCCCGGCACATGGAGTTTAATGATTTCCAGTTTCCTTCCTCTGGCATCGGTTGTATCAGATAGCACGGAAACAGCTTCCTGAGCTCGTATATAATGAGGGTCATCTATATCATCAGTCCAGGACAACAAAACCACGCCAGGCTTAACAAAACAGCACATATTGTCAACATGACCATTGGTGTCATCATCTCCTGTAATAAAACAACACAGTCAATGATCCCAGTTTCAGTAAACATCAAAAGGATATAGGTCAGGTCAATGAATTATAGTAAAGTTCTAGAAATTCAAATAAATGAAAAAATTTACTTACCATATAATCCATATGGCAACCAGATAATCTTTCTTACACCGAGATATGATTTTAGTTCGTCCTCAATTTGTTCTTTTGTCATATTTGGGTTCCTATTTTTATTCAAAAGGCACTCCTCAGTGGTAATGCATGTTCCTGCAAGGAGCACACACATACTCAAGGAAGCTAAAAAAAATGAAAGAACCCTGATATATGCAATCAGGAACTTTATCCACTTCAATTTGATCATCATTATATACGATAAAAGGCAAGATAATATTAGCTCTAATATATGCAATCTGATGTAGCCAGAACATGATTATTCTTTTAAGCAGGGACACCTCAAAACAAGGTTGGATGTCCATCCTTTATATACAATGTTAGATCTATGTGATATGCATATTTTACCTTCTCCATCTACATGAATGCTTCCACCTTCAAGAACCATAGATTGTGGAAATCTAGGAAGCCTCTCAACTCCCAAAATCTATGATTAAATAATTCAGGATTCAATTTTTAGAATGTATATGGGAAACATACAATATTAGCAATCATCTATTCAACTTCACTCACCTTCTTTGCCACAAGAAGGTCATGACTCCAATCTTTGTAGCAACCATCATCAACACCTAGAAAGTCAAGAGTTACTTTAGAAACCTACTAAACAAGCATAATGATATTTCATACAAATTGCAGAATAGTTTCATAATTAGAATATGCAGCTGCTTTTGAAAAACACGTATTTTGCTCATCAATAATACAAATTCATGGACAAAGTTGAAAAATACAACAACATTACACATTTTCATCAAAAGTTACAAGAAAAATAATTACAACCATCCTGATAAACCAATATTAGGAATGAGAAACCCGATAACTTAAGACTAAACTAAAAATTTAAGCTTGTGTCTGGTTGTCATTAACAGTATCCATCACATTAATGAAACGACTATTAGGACACCATCAGATTATTTTGTCCGTTCAATAACAAAGCCTGGCTATTCAGTGAGTTCAATACTTACCATATACTTATCCTATCAAGCTTAAAGACAGCACCAAACATCATAGATTCATGATGGGAACAAAATTTGAATACTATAAACCTTACCTCCCCAGCTGTTGAACACCCAGTCAATTCCAGCAACTTTTGGCTCCGAAGTTTCAGAACTTGATGAAAATTTTCTTACAACAAACTGTAATAACGAATTAAAATGATCAATACATATACAAGGTCAAGGTCACTTGAAAAGAAGCATCACGATAAAATTGAGAAATAATAAACAAATAGGACATCAACCGGAGTTACTAGAAACCAAAAGAAAATGATTTAGATTAAAATACATGAGAAATAGAAGCTTACAGTTGGTCCAGTATCGCGGAACCAAGAATCATCCAAGCTCATCTCTAGAACCCTGATGTGCCCTGGTAGCTGACTTCGTGCATTGGCCCACTAAGAAATCAATAAAATCCGATCTCAAAACAGTTTTCAGTACACCAATTTGATTTCCAACATTAGAATCATCCATCTCTAACAATTTTCTACTAACCTGAGCGGCACTTGCACAGACAGTAACATGCTCAAACTTTGATATTGCTGGTGCCACCTTGGCAAATACACGTTGGGCAGGAACTGCATTGTCTCTCCAGTTGTCTGGGCGTTCCTGAGGCACAGAATAAATCTTATTCTCGGATATCATAAAATAAAAAAAGGTCCTTTTAACCTTAGAGCCCCATCTACTCTGTTTCAATGAGAACAACAGCATCCCAAAACCAAAAAGATAACAAAGAGAAATGTAAAATCCCAAAATTCTAAGAGTTGTAAGAGCTATAGCATTAGCAGCAAGAACTGGCCGATTTAAAACCTCCTATAGAAGGGTGAATGAAATAGAGTAGAAAAATGTACAGAAAAGGATGAAGTAATGAAAACCACGGTCCAATATTTCAATCTTTTACAACATAGAACTCACAACTAGGGTAATTGGAACCATGAGCCATATGAAAAAAGCATGTTGTTACACATGTTGAAGTAGAAAAATAAAGAAACCCATAGCAGTAAAGTCATCAATCAGCTCTGTAGCATAGAGCAGTATTCATCTCAGACAGCATCAAACTGAAATTGATTTAAAAGCAAAGCGACATAACTTCAAAATGAAACGAAGAAATCAGAAGGTGAGGCTGGGAGAGAGACTCACGGGCCAACCCATCCAGGTCTGAGAATGGGGTTCCCACTCAGCAGGCATGCTGTATCCATGGACTGTTGGTGTTCCATTCATATCCATCTCCACCTCCAACACTTTTTTTTATCCTATAATACAATACACCTGAAGAGAAGTGCAGAGTATACACAAATTTTCAGACAGACCAAACAGTTCATAACAAGGTTTTATGCCATGAAAGAAATGCCCTGCAATAAAGTTTCTATTTTTAAGCCACAAAAACAATATGTATATAAGAACATGTGAAAGATACTTATCCGAGATAAGATGAAGAAGGATTGACCAAAGAAAAAGACACAACTACCCTTACAAGCTTGCCATATTCGCAGTGTACAAACAAAGCCCAACCATTAATGGCTTACAAGATTGTGAAACTCCATAACTGTCCTGAGCTTGACCATCTTGTCTTCTTCTGCTATCTTCGACCAAACCAAAGACCCACAAATCCTAAACAGAGTTTACTAACCAGCCTTCAACAACTCCGACACACACTTGGTCAGTGATCGACCCTTAGATTACAGTTCAACAGTAATTTGGTACAATGGTTAATTGTTAAGAAGAAACCAGAACGATCAATTTAGGGTTCGCGAGGAAACAGAAGAAGAGACGATGGAGGAAAAGAGAAAATCCAATCGACTATTTCCTTCCATGTCCATTTTCTGCATAGCATAGAGCATTTCCCTCTACCACGAAACCTAATCTAAACAATCCAAGCTTCATGACACCATTAACGAACAAAATAAGCAAACAAAACCATGTAAGCAACGATAAATAGCAGTAATTTACCGGAAAGAAAGAAATCAGCAGTTGCTCGTGACTGTGATTAGTGTCTCCAAGATGAATGCGATCATAAATGGAAGCGACCAGCGCGGCGGATGATCGGAGGGAGCCGGTGGCGGAGAAGCCAAAACGACTGTGCTTCACCTTCAGTTGCAGCGGCGGCTTTGAGGTCATGTCTCAACTATATTTAGGAAGTGTTAGTTTGGGAAGAAGGTACGAAACGCCACCGTTTGGGCTTTTGGTGTTACGTCGTCGTTTTAATGAGTAATTCCAAATAGTTACTAAAATTGTCCACCGCTACACGGAACCACCAAGTAATATTTTTGTGCTATTTTAATAATAGTATCAGGAAATATTAATTTTTTTGTTTATTTGTCATAACATACTTCGATCAAAATCAAATAAATAACGCTCCCTATTAAGGGTGTAAACGGTTCAGTTAATGAATCATTAAGAATTTTGTTTACCTTAACCGGATTATTTGGGTATTCAAAATCATTATCCATAACCGTAACCGATTAGTAAAAAAATACCGGTTTTTTAACTATCGGTTTCGGTTCAATAATCGGTTATAACCGGTATCGACAAAAAAAAAAATAATTAAAGAGAAAATAATAATAATAA
>JAYMSW010002299.1:0-14168 GCA_036897725.1 Erodium texanum | reverse complement strand
TGGTTGGTTGTACTAAGTTGCTGCTTTGTTATAGCGATTAGAATCATTTGTATTTGTGTTAGGAAGGGAAAATTGTGTGCATGATGGTTGTGTGTATGCTCTCTAACTCTATGGATGGGCTTTTTGAAGTTCTTGATTTCGTGAATGCAATTGCTTTCAAGATGGTCTTAACAGGTTTCAGACGAGGGGGATGTTCTTTATGTATTCCCAAAGGGTTATAAGTCCAACCTTGCTGCAAAGTCATTCAGGATCAAATTGGAACCTGTTCTTGAAAAGGGAAAGGTACGAATAATTGCCCCTTTATGTGTTTTTAATCATTTGTGCTGGCCCTTGATTGATGCAAGCCATCTTTTGACAGGCTGCTGCTGAGTACGTAATGAGAGTTTCCTTTGGGACTGCACTGATAGTGTCAATTGTTATTGTTTACACTGCAATTATTGCCCTTGTTACATCAAGCAGAAGGTATATGTTGATGTGATTCCTCAAGTCCTTGCCATGGCTGTCTACTTTAGATGTCATTTTGCATTTATCTTTGGCATTTTTTATAATTATTTTATTGATTTTTTTTGTAATGGGGAACTGACTTAGGGTTTAATTTTTTTTTTTGTTACAGTGAGGATGATAACAGAGGAAGGCGTAGCAGATCATATAATCCGGGCTTCAATTTTTTCTTCAGTCCCACTGACCTGTTCTGGTAATAACTTTTGAAGTGATTTATCCAATTTTTCTTCAAATCACACTAGCTACAAATGGTAGGGGTATTGGTTCTAAGTGGTTCTACCTCTCAGTCAGGCCAGATAATTTTCTGTATGTGGCTCCCATACTGATATGATATGTCTGTGGGCAAGCTGCAGAAGATGCTTTGTGGCTGTCAAGATAGTTAAACATCCTCATTGGTTACTTATGTCTCTCTAGTTGTTCCGAGGATTACATATTTTTATGCTCCACATAATTGCACATCTTATAACCCCTGTGGGTTAATGCTTGATGGAGTTCATGATGCTTTGCTGCTTATGCTTCTTTATTTGTAATTGCCCATGAGAGAAGGATGATATACCTTTTTCTAGCTCTGCCAACTGGAAAAACATCGATTGTTCGATGCAAACTTAATTGGATCTTGAGTTATGATTATGAATGCAGTTTTGACCTTCTCCATAGTCAACTCATCTAGTTTAATCCACTTGTTAATGTTGGTTCTTGGCAAATTTTGTGATAGTCTCTCTCTCATCCTAATTTTATTTCATGAAGGTACTGGGACCCAAATTACTACAGGAGGCGACGTAGTATTCAAAGGGACGATGAAGGAATGAATTTTATTGAATCTGTATGTGGGAAACTGAGTTTTATACGGCGTTTTGCTTCCATATCTGCATCTGATGCACGGCTATCTTGCAGGTTTTCTCTTTCGTATTTGGGGATGGCGATCCAAATCAAGGAATTGAAGAAGAGAGGTGGAAGTTGGTAATATTCGAGCACTGAATTCAGTGGTCCGTTGCCCTTAACATTTTAGTTTTGTTCATAGGATATATTGTTGGAACCCTTTGTTTTATCACTTGGTTACATTACTAAACTTTTCCAGACAATGCTTGTGTGTGCCTGATGTGACTGCCCATTTGAATTCGATGAGCATTCATTGATAGGAAATTTATATCTTTTTGCATTGGATTAGTGGTAAAATGAAAAGATAGTTTGACATTTGGGTTGAACCATATTCCTATATAAGCCTTCTAGGGATCTATGGCTGCTTGTATTGTTTTGATCTTATATGCAAATGCTGCATTAGATTGTTTTACCTTAACAATTCAAAGTAAAATACTGATGTGGTAGTTGGACTGATTTATTTGGGTTACAGTACTTATATGTCTCACTTCATGGCATGTGGTCATGCTTTAACAGAGAGGATTATATTAACAAAATATTATAAGGTAAACGCGAGCAAGGAATAGTAGTTCTCTGCTTGTTTCATTTAGAAGAGTGCTTTGCAAGAGGAGATATCTTAAGTGATACCCGTGATTGGTTGTAGTAAATTGATTTGTAAGTTTGTAACAGTAGAAGTTATTATCTGTTATTATTTATCTTTTCCCCTGGAGCTCATAACTTAGCTCCCATGATTCTTGTGCAAATAACCTGTAAAGTTGCAGGGAAACTAATGATGAGTTGTCTATGCAGATAGGAAAATACATAACTTCTAATGGCGGTGTTGTTACAGCTGAAGAGCTTGCTCCTTACCTCGATCTAGAAACTGCAGATAAGGTATGTCTAGTTTTAACATAACAAAGATTGCCATGGCAACCTAATACATATTGTTATTCTCAAAATCCTTGCCTGCCCAGGAGTATTCTAATTTCTTTTTTTTGATACTGCAATTTCCTTGTATCAAGTGTTGGTAAGCATCAACCTTACTTATGTACAAGTAAGGGGTATTACCACTTGACTTTCTTGATTATTATCAAGATTGATTTATCAAATGACTTTATTATAAGCTATCTTCTAAGTTAAATTTGATTTTTGATATCCTATCATTTTGAGCCTGTTAATCAGTTTCTTATGACTTATTGAAACTTGGAAGTCCTTGAGATTTTACCTGTAATTACATTTCACTTTTATTTTCTGGGTATGCCTTGTGACCTTGTTTTCTGGCTCCAGAGCGACGAATCATACATCTTACCCGTCCTTTTACGTTTTGAAGGTCAACCAGAGATAGATGACGAGGTACGCTAACTTTTTCAGATGGTTACTCTCCCATCTATTTAGAATAGTTTCTTGAAAATTCCTCCGAACTGTACGTCCTTGCAAATTCATTAACCTTTCCTATTGTAAATGGGTAGGGAAATATTTTGTATCGGTTTCCATCACTACAGCGCACAGCTTCTTCCAAGGGGAGTGGGAGAAAGGAATATGTGGGGAGAAAATGGGCTGATTTGGTTGGGGAGGCGGAGAACTTTTTCAAGGAGAAAAGATGGCAGTTCAGGTTAGTCATTTTGTAATACTACATATTATCTTCTTGACATTATATAGGAAAATTTGCAATATGATGTGTATCATCATACGGGTAATTTCTTACTTTGCAGTAAAACTAGTGGAGCAGAAAGGGCAATGGTCATTGGATTGGGTGCAGTTAATCTAACTGGGGTTGTTATTCTTGGAGCCATGTTAATGTAAGACTTTCTTAACCTTGAATTGTTAGGTTGGTTACTTTATTCAATATTTCTGATGTCCTCACTTCTATGTTCTATCTTCGCTGAAGGGATTTGGTTAGCAGACCGAGTGGCTTCATTACATTTGTTGCTGACATATATCCTCTTCTTCAGGTGTGTTATCATGTTTCAATCTCTAAATAAGTTGCTTACCATGTTATTTCAAAGTTACCAATCAACGAATCAAATCTCCTGCCTTGTGAAACACTTATAGTATACGGGTTTCAATGTTACGAACATGGGGCTCCAAGGGATAGATTATCTTCTTTAACAAAACTATGTACTATTGCAGATATATGCAGCTTCTTTCTTTGCAATCCCTTTGGTACGGTGGTTGTTGGTTAACAGGAAGAATGCTGGGATAGAGAAGAGGAACCGTGCAAGGGAACAATTTGCTAAAGCCCTTGCATCACCAGATCTTTCATTGAGGCGCAAGGTATTTTCTCTCCTACACTGGAAGTGAACATCCCAATCTTCACATTTATGCTATGAACCTATTAGATTGTTAATTTTATATTTTTCCTGTTATGCATGTCTTAAGGCATTTCAACATAAGTTGGGCCAAGTAGTAAAGAGCTTACTTCTATATTAGTAAGTGAGGTCTTGAAACTTTGGTGCATACAAATGGTTTTTCAAAAAATAAAACATCTTTCTGTTATTATCTGTGCATGGGTTGTATGTGTTTGTGATAAAGAATTGATAGCAATATAAACAATTAGCTGAATCCTAACCCGTAACTTTGCATGTATTGCTACCTTCAGTTGCATTGAAGTTGCTATCTTATGTAAAGGATGAGTTAAACATAAATACATTCTGAACTTATGCCTTCTTTTTACTGTGTTCAGCTCCTCAGTGCTCGGGACATGGCTCAGAAAACAGTAATCGGGCAGGACAGGATTGTCTACAGTACTGAAAAGGACTTGCTTGATCAAGACTATGAGGGCAGAGAATGGGATAAGCGATTCCGTGAGATCGAATAGTTGGATTGGGTACTGTATTCTTTTGCAGCTAGAAGAAATACTTAACAGCAAAGTTAGGGAGATTTAGTTCACCCTGTCTGTATGATGTTTGCTTTTTCTGGTCTTCACGATCTTCAACAGGAGACGGCTTCGTCATGCTATATTGGCTTTGTTCATAATATTATTTGAAGATCATACATGTATATTTTTTTTAAAAAAATTAGAAATTGCAAAATGTAATAGTTGGGTATTTGTCATTTTTAATTTACCATCCCTTTAGTATGGAGTGCTTGCGCAGGACAGTCACTCAGACTATATACAACACGTAAGACATCAATGACATTACAATGAGTCTCACTAGGAAAGAAGCAATACAACGACATTATAATTAGTGCATAGCTCAATAGTTGCGTAAAAACCAAACGATAAGCTAGTAGACTCGTATTTAAGTGCTTGATCAACCTTTGGTAGTGCATTTTTATTCAATTTCATCATCTAATAGAGTTTCACTCAAGTATAGTTTAGGGACCGGTAAAGACATTCTAAGCATTTCTCATGAAAGATGCAAATAAAAAAAAATGGTTTATGATGATATTTTGGCACAGTTAACCTAAAGGTGGTAACATGAAGAAGGTTTTGTGTGATTCCCCATCTGAAATTAAGATTATGGGAGCACATCATCATATCAGTACCTTGAAATAAACTAAAATGATACATTTTTCCCACATAGTTTACATGGCAGTTTAACAATCCAAATCACCAAGTTAAATAAGATCATCACTGAAAGTAGTATGTATGGATACAACCAAACACACATCACTTATTTGCAAAAATGAGAATGGTGACCAAGTACAAACAATTAGGCTTTCAGATTTTGAAGAGCATGGAGGAACTTGAAAATGGAAACTAGGATGAAGTTCAAGGGCTCATTCTTCAGTCGGCCTTTGTCCCAAAACTGAAATGTCCTCATACCGTTTCTGCACCACAGCAATAAGATTGGAACTCAGATCAGTGATAATAGAGACAGATATATTGTCATCAAATGCATCCTAGGGCTTGCACCAAAAACCAATAGATAATCCAGGAACAATTACATGTTTGCAACTATAATTGCTTTGTAAGTCTTAAACAGACACCAATTCATTGTAGGTAAACTGAAATGAAGCAGATCCAAGGGCAATGAATGACCCAGAATGGAAAGCCATGAAGTGACCAACTTCTTAAGAACATTTCTGAACCTTGTGCAAAGTCCTTTGTAAAATGATTAAACTAACAAAAAATTAAAGGCAAGAAACGTAAGCATGGGCCGAACAGAAATTCATTTCTCAACTACACACCTTCAAAAACATAAAACGAACAATTGAAGGCGAGAAACGAAAACAATTTCATATCTTTGTGGTCTACAACCCAAGTAAAATTGATGTTAATTTTCTTCTCCATAATTTTTTTACAGGCTCAAGGCTCACAGCTCTTATTTTCACTATGATTGAAGAAAACAATCATTAAAAGGCAGCTTATCCTATGTGCAGAGATGCAGACTGATTTTGCAATGCATATCATATGCCACAATCATGTCAATATTTTCCAAATTGTACAAGCTTCTTGGGGAGAGGAGTGTGCGAAAGAGAGACATGCCAACAAGTTAACATTTTATGAACTGCATAATATCCATAAAGTATGCTCAAGTCAACATAAATGTGCAAATAGTATATAATACCCCAACATTCTTGTGTTCCCAGAGCTTATGAACTCCGTAATCCACAGCCTGCAACCAATAAACAAATTTTCAAAAGCTGTAATAGAAGAGACAAGCACCACCAGACACACGACAAGGGTATGAACATAATAAGTCTCAACTATTGAACATCAACACAGCCCACATTTGAGAAGATCAAACCTTCAACACCATTATATAAACTACATCAATGCATCCGAACATAACAGAAGTTTCAGCCAGTCTAATCATTCTTTATCTAGTTAAAATACCGAAACAAATCCTGATACTGAGAAGAAGCCAAATCCTCTATAATAAATCATTCAGGGTTTCAATTTAAACAAACAAAAATAGGTCTCATGCATCCATCCTCTAAATTACTAAAAAAATACCTTTAATGGAAAAGAAATTTCAGAACTTTCATACACAGCCACAAATATGTAACGATAAGATTCGATTGTTTTCATTTTCCTCTCTATGTTCATTTCTATAGAAACAGAAAAAAGATAATCATAATCCTTGAACTTACCCGCTCGCCGAGGAAAGCTCCGGCGATGATGAATGTGACATAGACAGAGTTGCGACGCATTACAACTCTGTAGAAACCTTCCATGAGGCCTCCGCCAGATCTTCGAGCAGCTGAATCCATGGCGATCCCGATTCGATTCTGAGTTTGCTTGTCTCTAGTTTCAGATTATGCCTAGGGTTTCTAGAGCTATCTCGTTCGAAGCAAAATAGGTAGTCGGATTGCGTTCTTCTGGCAGTCAACTGCTGTTTGACCCCAAACTCTTGGGCCGGGCCATTATGGACCCTCAGGCCCAATCGAGCAGAAAAGTATTTGTAAACGCGCGGGGGCTTATCTATTGAACTGGGATATTAGGAACGACAAGTCAGCAAAAGTGGGGTCCTGCCACGTCCTTCCGACGGAGCTCACACTCTCTCCATCGCGCGTTCACTTCACCGAACTCGTCACTGTTTCGTCCGTTCCCAAACAAACCCTACCACTCAGAGCCCCCCCTAAAATCCAACTCTTCGGCTTCATCCTTCCATTACATCCCAATCAAATCGAACCTAAAAATCACGGCTGGGTCGTCCTTGCGATGGGGTTTGTGGACGGGGGTTTTGAGGTGAAGGAGGTTCAGAGGCTCGAAGGCCACACCGATAGGGTTTGGAGCCTAGCATGGAATCCGGTAACCGGGGTCGACGGAGTTCCGCCGGTATTCGCCTCTTGTAGCGGCGACAAGACCGTCAGGATCTGGGAGCTAAACTCCTCTACCGGTTTGTGGAATTGCAAGGTTAGTCGCTTAAGCTTCTGTTTGCTTGCTGAGAAAAGGCACTGAAGTGGTAGTTTGATCAGTTTCGAGTTAGAAAGTCCACAAATTTTATCCCACCAAAAGTGATGTCACTGAATCACTGTATTGAAAGTTCATGCTTTACTAGGTGTTGAATGTTGGGAGTGCAAAAATCTGAGTAGTTGAGTGGAGCTGTGCTTTGTGTTTGATATGATTATCTAGTGCTATTTACTATGGATATTAGTTGGATTGTAGGAAACTTGAATTAGATTGTGAGTTATTCAAGTTTGGAGTTCTTCATTGACGGAAGTTGTTGATTTTTGTTGGGATCAGGCGGTTTTGGAGGAAACACATACTAGGACTGTGCGATCCTGTGCCTGGTCACCATCTGGAAAATTATTGGCCACTGCAAGCTTTGATGCCACCACTGCTATTTGGGAGGATATTGGGGGTGATTTTGAATGTGTATCTTCTTTGGAGGTGAATCATTTATGAAACATACTGTAGTTATAGTTGTGAAACAGAACTTATTCATCAGTTTCTTTATTCTTCTTAATGTCCTACTCCATCTGACTAACTTCACATACTTCTATGTCTGAAGGGTCATGAAAATGAAGTTAAAAGTGTTTCTTGGAATGCGTCTGGGTCTCTACTTGCAACATGCAGTCGCGATAAATCAGTTTGGATTTGGGAAGTACTGCCGGGAAAAGAATTTGAGTGTGTTTCGGTTTTGCAAGGTCATACACAAGATGTGAAAATGGTTCAGTGGCACCCGACTATGGATATTTTGTTTTCTTGCAGCTATGATAACACTATCAAGGTAAACATTTTTAACACGTATTTTTTCTTCATTTTCTTGTTTTTGAACGAAAGCTGTAATATGGTTTATCTTTTTGCTGCTTTCATTCTTTACCAAGAAGTGTAAGACTATAATTTGAACTATGCTGCATGATTGCTACTTACAGGTTTGGGCAGAGGATGGAGATAGTGATGATTGGCACTGTGTTCAAACTTTAGCTGAAACTAACAAGTAAACATACATTAACCTCTCTCTACACACATGCACACACCTGAAGTAATGCTTTTATTTTTTCCATTACAAATTCACTTGTTAAACCTTGGTAGAGTTCTTCTGTTGCTTGGGAGTTTGCTGAAGTTGTAAACATTGTTCAACAATATTTATTGTTAGTCTTCTTATTTCAACCAGATTTCTTTTGTTTTCTTTTCCAGTGGTCACTCGTCTACTGTTTGGGCCATTTCTTTTAATGCTAGTGGGGACAAAATGGTTAGCTGCAGGTTTTCTTCTTTTCATTTTCAAGTCCATTGATCAAATTTCTAGTCCTTTTTCCATATTAAATCATGTATAGGTATCAAGTTTCAAAGCATCATCACTGTGTCCGAGAAGTAAAACTTGACTGGTTGATTTTGCAGTGATGATCTTACAGTAAAGATATGGGAAACAGACAGCATTAGGATGCAGTCTGGTGATGGCTATGCACCTTGGTGAGTAATATGCTGCATATGTGTAATAAAGGTGGCATATACTGATCTGACACCTTTAAATTATACTTCATTTTTGGACATCATATATTATAGTTATCGTATCGAGAATTATATGGAGTTCACGTAGACACGGTATCAACTTCTTACGGGAGATGACCATGCACAATTTTAAGAAGCAGAACATTACAAAGATATATTGATGATATAAGACATGCTAAATAATTATGCAAATAGTTCCTGATTTTGATAAACGTGCAAATTCACACTGAACAAATTGGAACTTAAGATTTTGTTGGTTATTCTAAAAACCATTAATGATTGCACCCTCCTCCACCTTGGGCCATACTTTGTTAGAATGATCCTCCTTTGCACCAATGGTTTAGCCTACCTCATCCCAAGAAATAAGATCACTCAGTTTGAGTTAAATACCTCATCTTAGGGGCGTGAACTTTTCCCTTTAACTAATTATAGCATTCTAATCATTTCCTGAAAATGGTTTAGCTGTTGTTTTGACTGTGGGATTCCCGGCAAAAAAAGCACATGCTGTGATATAATTCATATCTAGCATCTGATATTAATGGTCTGGTCAAAAAAATTCTTTTAAAATTTGTCTCACATGTATGCTCATACGGTGCTTATTATGTTGTTTTTTCTTTCTTTTCAGGAGTCATCTTTGTACCCTCTCTGGCTACCACGATCGAACAATTTTTTCAGTTCATTGGTCAAGGTAGTGACTGTACATTATGATCAGTCTCATGTTTGCTTCTCTCCCTAGCCTATATGGATTATGGGTTTGGTTGTGATAATGATATATACCCCTGCTTCTAGGATACTATCAGCACTGTTGATTAATTGTTCTCTAGCTATTATGTTTTCCAAAGCTCAATTCTTTGACTTATCCGTGTCTTGGTCACTCAGTCATATGTAGTAATAAAGTTTTATGAACTTACGTATTTGAATAACAATAATTGAAATAAGCGCATGCAATCTTAAGTTCTCAAATAGCATTTATTCATTCTGAAGCTATTTATTTCATGTTATATTAGATAAAATGTTGCGTTTATTTTTTCTTTCTTTTTTCCAGTCCCCTAACCCAGATTATGCTTGACATGTGATTGCTTTAGGGATGGTATTATTGCCACTGGAGCAGCTGATGATGCTATAAGATTTTTTGTTGAGAACAAAGATGGTTCGGTAATTAACATTCCTTTTCTCTCTCATTTATTGCCAACTATCCATCACATAATACATCATAGTGAGAATGCTCCTCTGTCACAGTTTCTGGAATCGAAATGGCTAAGATTATGATTTATGTGCTGTCTTTGATACTACAGTGGAAAATGACTGATATGCTCTCTCCATTATATTTCTATGTCAGTCTGTTTTTCATGAACTTTGTCATCTGAAAACAACTGATTTGTCATGTGATTAGTACACACAGCTTTTGCTATCCTGATAAGTGCTTCATTTGTTCCCTTATCTGCAAATATCAAAACCTTGTAGACTGTACAAATTAGTTTCCTGTTGGGATTGCTTTGGTGGGTGCCTGACATTTGCAGTAGTCCTTTTTTGTCAAATGTCAATAGTTGTTTTGTTTGCTGTTGACCCTAGGTCGATTGTATATTTTTTCAAAGACTCCACCTTCATAGCTAATGACCTTTATCATACATACTGAGAAGATTACATATTTACAAGGGAAATTACTTCGTCAAGAATCCTGGTCGTTGAAGTTTTGTTAATAATTGGATAAAAGTGTTTGCAGGACCTCTGAAGCTTATTATTTATCCAACCTATTATTGATGCACAGAAAACCCTTTAAATAGATATACACGCAATGGGATGCTAGCTAGGTTTTTATGGCTTTTCCTCTTGAGTTCTGAAGCAGCAACTAAGTGAACTGAGTCCATTGCAGATTGACGGGCCTTCATATAAATTACTGTCGAAGAAAGAAAAGGCGCATGACATGGATATAAATTCAGTACAGTGGAGCTCTGGGGTAAGAGATCTTATCATAGAATCATTGTGGTGTCTGACAGTGGTATTTCTGTTAGCCCATGGTATGAAAAGTAGATAAAATTACATTCTCTTAATGATTGCCTTCACTACTCTGCCAAGTTATCCAAAATAGTGCCCTCTTGGGCTAGTTGGCAAGAGTGGATTGCACTACATTTTGTTTGATTGCCGTTACTCTTAGTTCTGACTTAAGTGGCTGGAATGGAAATTTATCAGGAAGACCGTATTCTGGCATCTGGAAGCGATGACGGTACAATAAAGATATGGAAGCTGTCGCCTATACCCTGATTCTAATTCTCTTGTGTGTATTACTTGAAAAACCTTAGGAAATCAGAGATTGCAATTTTTTATGTCTTGCAAAATCGTGAAGCTGAACCATAATTGAATATTTATGGAAAAGGGTTGTAATAACAGTTGGCATACCAGTGTTTGTTCACTGGGTTGGAAATGAAAACAGAATACATTTTTGTCTTCAACAAAGGCTCCTAAATTGTTCATCTCTCTCTCTCATAAGTTCATAGCCTCATGAAAGTGTAGCCAGTTGTCAAAATTTGAATCCGATAGAGCCTTGCAGTATTGTGTCAGGTGGGAGGTCCAGATGGTCTTGTACTGTAAATGAATTACCCATGAAACAATTATATAAAGAAGAATATGAAAATGAATGAGGCCTGAGTTTCTGAATTCTCAGTGATGTTCTTATTGGTAACCTGAACAAAGGAAGAAGATCATATATATATATATATATGCAAAGATTGATGAATCAACACCTGTGGTGTACTCTGAGAGGGGAAGAATTGGGTGTTGTGGTTGCTTGATGCACCAGAGCTGCTCTGGCAGAGACAACACCAGTAGGGACTAAACATGCATCGAATTGAGAACAGTCGATCCAGTCCTTGAGCAAGTCCTCTTGTCCCCATATATCTGGAATCCACACCTTCCCTGCCACCTCATTCCTGTGTCTCTGCAGCCTCTCTCTTCCACTTGTGCATGCTGATGATGATGTAACAGTTCTTCTTCTGCCTCCTCGTGGTAATGTGGGTGCTTCTTCATTTTTGGAAGATGAAGATGAGGTTCCTTGTAAACAAGACATAAGATCTTCTTCATTTTCCTTCTTGGGTAGGCATGGATCTTGTTCAACAGTAGTACTCACTATGATGATTTTGAGCCGTTGATGTTCTTCTTCTTCCTCCGCCTGCTGCTGCTGCTGCTGCTGATCTTCTTCTTCTTGTTGTTTCACCATTGACATTGAAGACTGGTTTTGATGATCTTGTGCATTCTCTTTCTCCATCAAAACTGGTGCTTCTTTTTTGTGGAAAAGGAGATTGCATGGACTGTAGTCTATTTATTTTACCGAAAATAAGACGATTAGAAGAGAAGAAGAGAGAGACACGTCATTCGTCAGAGAGTCGGGTCGGGTCGGGTCTATTTTTCTGTATGGCAACTGACAAATCCACGTGTTTCTTTTTGATTGGATTACATTTTCTGTGGTTTAATACTTCTCAACACATGAAATCAGTGTACATGTCATTCGATTTGTATTGCTCTCCTACGAATACAATGACACATCATTTTTATTCTTCAATACTGGTTTGGTTTAAGAATGTCTCACAATTGAGAAATGAGAAGTTCTAGAAACGTCATTTATGCACGCACGTATATAGTATTCGGCTATTTTTATTGATCAATTATAAAAACCGTATAGATTAATTTAGGAGTTTTCATGTCATTAATTACTTTGCCAGGTGTCTCTAGTATTTATGAACTTTCAATTAATTTATTTAATATGGTGTAGAAATATTGTTCTAATATTTATGAGACGGAGACTTTCTTTTATTGTTGGAGATAGAGACTTCGATGCCGGTTACAAAAGTTTATTTTTCAAACTATATTTTTGAAGGGATAATTTTGTAAATATGTTGTGAATTATGATTTATTTTTACAAATATATTCTGAACATAAAACCGACCATATGATTGTACAAAATTATTTTTAAATTTTACAGAATCTTATCTTGGTTATATTGGATAGAAAATTTTGATTTTGGTCATATGCTATTTTTTCAAAAAAAATACCCGAATTATCCTGAGAATTAAAAAGAGAGAAAATCTAATAATTGAAATGTTTCCTTTGTAAAAAAAGAAGAAGAAGAGATGTTTCCAAATATAAGGTCAGAACTTCCCAATGTGCAAATAAATTTTAAAACTCAGTTTAGGTGTATATCAGTCGATAAAAACTACAATTCAATCGATACAGATGATTTTTAGTTTTCACTCAAACTTTTAATTTTCATCTGATTGTTACTCGAAGTGACAAGTATTTCGTCGAGAAACACTTCGTATCTTATAAATTAGAGAACCAATTTATACTATCCATTACAAAAAAAGATTTCACGTATTGTCAGCACACGTATGATAAAGCAATACAATTTATGCATTTTATAATAAAAAGAGGGATAATAGTAATCTCTTCACACTCATACTCACCCTCCTAAACCTTTAATTAAAACTCATTTTCACGATGGATCTCTCTCTCTCTCGCTTTCAAATTCCGAGATTTTTCTTTCTCCCTTCATTCTTCTCGTCTTTACCATAGGTCGTCAAATAGTTGTTGTCACCATCACAAAATTGAAAATGAAAATGGGAAGCTCGCCAATCTCCTCGACCTGTATTACTTCCATCATGATTGCAAGTTCGATTTCAAAGTCATGGATCGTGACTTCTTAGATCTTTTCTCATATCATTGTTTTTGCGTTCTTCTCTATCTTTTACTGATTTATTTATGCTTTATAAGTTCAGGGTTTCAGGGTTCAGAGTTCACGATTGCAGGCATACTTTTGCATTTTAACGAGTTGATAAAAATTTGTTCATAAAGTTTTTGTCGAGTATATGAACATGTTCACTACACCAGGGACGTTCCTAGGCGACGCAGGAACGCCCCCAGCGTCGCCTAAGAGAAAGCAAGGGCGACGAACATATACAGTGTCGCCCAAACTAGTCTTGGACGACGCAGACGTCGCCTAGGACGAACTTGAACGACGCCTCCGTCGTCCAAGATGGTTTACGCGACGAGAAAGCGAGATCCTTCATCCAGGCTAAGCTTAGGCGACGATACTGGACGACGCACTTAGGTAACCGTCGCCCAAGCTTAGCCTAGGCGACGAACTGATGCAACTATGCGTCACCTAAGAGGGCGGTGTAATGGTTGACTTGACAGGTATTCATTGTGGTGGTTGACCGACCCTCTTGGGCGACACACCGTTTGAAAACATCGTCGCCCAAGAGGGCCCGGCACTCTTGGGCGATGGACAATTCCAAAGCTGTGTCGCTCAAGAGGTCATCTTCCTCAACTTCGAGTTTTCAGATGGGGAGCTCATTTTTCTGCAAATTTGAGAGAACTTGAGCTCTCCTCTACCACTTCTATCAAGTTTCCCGGATTATATCATCACTACATGCTCTTAAGACTTCAAAAGGTACGAATTTTTTCCTCCGAT